>JAVCKT010030269.1:0-39760 GCA_032273925.1 Rhynchotus rufescens | reverse complement strand
TCCTCTCCTCTCCTCTCCTCTCCTCTCCTCTCCTCTCCTCTCCTCTCCTCTCCTCTCCTCTCCTCTCCTCTCCTCACTGTTGCAGTGCCTTTCAGTCATGCATTAAGTGATATGACTAACATCTGTCATGTGTTGTTTGGTTTTTTTCTTTCTTCTGTCCTTTCCCCAGGGCGAGATGTGTGTGCAACAGAGTGTTTGGGAATTTTTATAATTGCCTGTCCCCAGACACTCACTGTTCCCTGGTTGTGCTGGGGAAGGCAAGGTCAAAGGGACCACACGTGCACCCAAGGGGCAGGCTGGTGATCTTGAGATGGTGTCTGCTTCATTCCATGCTCAGTCTTGGGCCATTGCGAGGGAAAGCTCTACCTCCTGCCTGTCTCACACTGTATTCCTACTGCCCCTTGACATATCCTTGCATCTCCGGCCAAGTTTCACTCTAGTTGCAGCACACTGGCACTTCATCTCTAGGTGGATCCTGCCCAAGCCTTGTTGGAGTTGTCCTCCCCAAATCGTAGCCTTGCCTCCTGCAAATCTGACCTACTTTCCTTCCCTGTAGATGAATGGAGCTGCATTTGGCTGCATGCTCTTGCTGAAGTAAGGCTAGGGTATTAACTGCTCCCGATCTCTGTGCACACTGGACTCATCCTTTCCATTATATATGGCAGCTTTTGTGTCCCCGGCAAATTTTGCCAGCAACAGTTTTATGTTTGCTTCAAGATAATTGATAAAGCAAATGATTAGCAACAGACCAAGAACAGATCCCTGCAGGGCCACAATAGAAACACCCTCCTACAATGATGATTCCCCATTAACAATTAATTTCCCACTAGCAATTACATTTTTTAATCCTTCCTGTTGTAGCTCTGGATGCTCTCATTATCCAGTTGGCTGAAATATGAGCCTCATTCCAAAATCCAGTCCTGTTCAGCATGCGAGATGGTTGTACAGTGTTTCCAAGACCTCTTGGGTTAGGAAGCAAGGTTTAGAACAGCCTCTTCCAGCCCTGGACCTCTGGCTCTCAATGCCATCTCAATGCCCAAGCACTGTTGCCACCACCATCACCTCCATGGAGAGGTTGGAGAGCCAGAACCAAAGGGTGATGCTGGACCAAGACGTACTAAGTCACATGCACAAAACCAAATGTCTATTAAAGTATATTAAGCCAATAAGCACAGCTTAGCTCAGCTGGTTTTCGGCTGCGCATGTTCATTGCGAGTGAGTCAGCCTGAGTCATCAGGGACACGATACCCCTCGTAAGAAGGCTCCAGTACCACGATTAGAATTCCAGCTTCGCTGCACCACAGAGCCTGCTTAAACTACCCCAAAGGCTGCCGTTCTGCTCTTGATCTCATTTGCCTTGCTAATTTCTTCCCTGCTAAGCTGCCCCAGGTCCATGTCCCACTGTTTTGGGGCAGGCATCATGTCTGGTGCCACTGCCTGCTAAGCATTTCATGTGACATTATGGCATTTAGGAGCTCTTAGATGTCTGTGGTCCTCCTTGCTGCTCCACTCCTGCCATCTCCCCAGATCTGTCCAGCAGTTTCATAGTGAAGGTGAGTCTACTAAGGAAGAGCCCAGACCCCAAAAGCCGTGCACTGCTTCTCCAGCTGCTCTCCTTTACCTTCTGTCCTTTTTTCTACCCCAAAACACTTGGCTATTTTTTTTTCTTTATAGCGAAATGCATCTCCTGAAAATGTTCCCTATCTGCAAAATAAAACAAAAAGCAAAAATAGCTCCAGCTCCTGGAACATGTCTTCCTATTACTGGACATCCCTCTGAGCTCAACCAGATTTCCTGCCCAGCCCTGGAGTGAATTATGGCCGAGCTCTCGGAGGCTGACCTTGTGGTGAGGCGGGCCACGGGCTCGCTAACAAATGTGGTCAGCCCCTACCGCAGACAGCCTGTCTTGAGTGCCTGTGTTTCCTTGCCCAAAGCCTCCCGCTGCCCGTGCCCTCGGGAACCAGCCTTGCCACCCTGGACAATGTCCAAATGGCATGTCTGGGTCTCCCTCGTCCCAGTTTGGACCTAGCCTAAAGGTTAGGCTAGAAGAGAGTAGGGGTAGGTCTCTGGCAAATTTGCACTGCTCAAAGTCACTGCGTTGGCTTGGGAGGGGAGATTCCTCCGTATGCCCAAAGCAGGGGTGGCCATGGAATGGAGAGCTCTTAGCTCCTCTCTAGGTTTACACACAAAAAATCCAACAGCAGGTCCAGGTGGGACTGATATCCCATTGTGTTGAGGGTCGGCAGAGGCACAGGCAGAGCTGCTTTGAAATCACAGGTAGAGGAGTGAGGAAAAGGATAGGAGGACAAATAGAAGTTATAGCACTTACTACAAGAGTATATAGTATATAGTATATAGTATATAGTATATAGTATATAGTATATAGTATATAGTATATAGTATATAGAAGAAGCATCGTGCTCTGACTTGAGCACTGCTTCAGGACTTGGGAAACCTCCTCCCCGGAGCCACTGTGCATCCCACAGCCTGAAGACTTGCAAAGGGTGTTGCCCCACTGCAACGACTTTCATTATACAAATCTAAGGCCAAAAATGCTGGAAATACTGGCATGGAGTTAATATTTTTCTGGTAATGCAAAGGGTTAGAATTTAAGCCAACAGGGATGATGTTCTGGAGCAAGTTAGTAAAATGCCATCTGAGAGCCTGAAAGGGAATCTGCTAAGGAAGCTCTGTGATGATAACAAAATGATGAGCACTTCCATCAGCTGCAGGTCTGGTGTATGGAAGCAGATGTTAACAAAGGAAGAGGCAGGTTGAAAAAAAAAATAAAAGAGCCTAAGGAGTAAAATTGTAGGTCTGGAAGTTTATGGACCAGCAGGTCTGTGATTTCACAAAACTGGTTAAAATACTTTACATTTGTAATGAACGTGAGAAGAAGAAAACACCAGGAGGATTGCAGTCTGACAGGATTAATTAGCTCTGTCAATGGCAAGGAAAACCATGTCTCAGTAATCTCTTAAACTTCATTAAACATATCGACAAGCAGTGAAACAAGAGGAATGGGGTTTGTAGTCCACCCAGGCATCCAAAGGAGCTTTGACAAGCAGAAAAGGTTAGCAGAAAATTGATAATCCTCCAGGGATATGGCAGAGTATTGCCTGAAGAAACCAGTGCCAGAGACATGGGATCTCACAGTTCTATTTCTCTATGGAAAGAGGTTGGCAGGAGGACTTCAGCATCTGTGCTAGGACCTATGTTGCTCATTTTGCACACAGATGATCTGAAGAGCATTGAGAAGGGAGGTAGCAGCCTTGGTGGTGGCATCAAGCAGCTTGGCATAGGCAGGGTCACAGAGGAGACAGTGCAAGGAGCTCTGCCCTGCTCGGTGAGGTGTCATGTGCCACCATGGCTCTTGAAGAAGGGCCATGTCCTATCCTGGCACTGATCTCTTTTGATGAGGGAGGAGTCCAGTTAGTTGGACTTGTCTGTGGGTCATGCCCATCGTTGTGTTGCCTTTGCAAAGGAGTCCAGAAAAGGAAGATCCCAGAAAGAGTAAGGTGACATGGAAAACTTTAGTGGTTTAGGAATTTGGCTTGAATCACCCTCTATCCCTCCTTAACCTCATCCTCCCCAAAAAAGTCTTGAAAAGGACTCTCCTTGGAAGCCTGTGCCAGGGAACCAGCCATCCCACCTTTCTGAAGCAGCCCAGATCCAGGCAGTTCAGGGGCACGTACACAGCTGAACCTGACTGAACGTGCTGCTTGTTAATTATCTGCTTTGAAGGCTTGACAGTGACTGAAGCCCTGGATCACAGGCTGCTCTGTGACTGCAAAATGAATCTGTATTCAGCCTGAAAGACGGTAAGAGCAGAGTGCTGCAGCTCTGCGGGCAGCTCTGGGGACATCGCCTGCGGGAGCCCAAGACCTTCCCAGAGGGTGCTACAAATCAACGCTGATGTGCGTCAGCAGGACCACATGTGGCCAGAGCCCAGGACTGCAAGGGCCAGGCAAGGCTGGGGCACAGTCACTCAGGTCCTGCACATTCATCATTAGCGCTGGGCATGGAGTGAGTCACTTGCTGCTGGTTGGCTTCGGTCCACCTATGACACATTGGTGACCAAGCAAAGCCCTGGATAATGGGAGCACAGTCAGAACAAGGTGCTGAGATCAAAATGATCATCTCTGCTTTCTGGGGAGAGGGTTTTGCTAGGGTAGGAAAAGAGCAAGAGCAAAGGCATCAGGAAGCATGCTTAATAGAGCAGATGCTGGGCTGTGGTATGCATCAACCTTAACATGTTCAGTCTGGGGGATTTAATTTATCTGGGTAGAAATGGTGCTTGTGTACAAAGGGAAATGCTTACTTAATACCCAGAATCTGTGTGTGGGAAGTTTGAGGGTGAAAAATAAACAGGAAAGCAACTTGCCATATTTGCAGTCCGTGCTAGGGATGAAAAGAGCATCTTTCAGCATAAGCAGGCATGGGCAGCACTAAATGGAGTGGATCCGTGCGGAGAAGCCAATGTGATTGTGGCATATTAAAAGAAAAAGGAGAAAAAGAAGACAGATTGAGCAGACTCTCATTACAGAGAGGGAAAGCGATGCATGTCACCTTGTAATGAGTGTTTCAGGAGGGCTAATCAGGTGGAGAAGTGAAGTGAGACCGCAGAGCGATCGACAGTGCTGGAGACAGGAGGGGTTACAGCATTATTAGCCCAGCATATGGACCATTGATCTCTTGGTGTAGGATTGGCTGAAAAAGGTTGTTCTTTAAGCTCAGCTGCCACCAGGTACTAATTGAAATGAAGGAGTCTTGAGGCTAATTGCGCCCTCTTCCTTTGCTTAAAGGCACTTTGGCTAGGTTGGTGTTAGGAAAGGGACATGGGAAAGGGGCAGAGCCTCTCTTAGGGTGCAGAGCACCATGCATCCCTCTCCATCATGTCAAGAGACCTTGGCAGAGCCTTTCTAGCTTTTCTAATTTGCAAAACCTGAAGCATTTCCCCCAATGTGGGTACCCGGTAGCATATTGGAGTCATCCAACAATATCTGGGTCCTCCTCAGTTATCTCTTCTGGAGTGCTACCAAAAAGCCCGAGCTTGGGCTGAAAAGCATTGACCTTCAGGGCCGGAAGCCTGGAGGAGTTTTGCCCGCAGGGCTGTGTGCTTTGCACTCCGAGAGGAGACAGCACCATCACACTGAAGGTCAGGCCATGATGAACGATCTAAGGCAGAGCTGCAGTGTGTAGCATGTCTTGCTTGATCCCTGCTGAATTGGCTTGGGTGTAGTGAGATGTGCATGTAGTTCTGATGCCCAGGAGTTGGTCAAGGAGCATGTGAACGCTGCTGGATAACACAGCCCTGCTACGTGGGAGCAGGATGGCAGGCGATGTTTTGTTAGTCCTGAGTGCATTTCTGCTCTCTGCAAAGAGGTCTCCTTGGAGCAGGTGCAGGGTGGTCATTCCTACTGCCTTGCAGATCCAAAACAAGGTGAAGCTGGGACAGACAAGGCTGCTCTTCCTAAGACCCTTGTGGAGGTGATAGAGCTACAGAGCAGGAGTAGATCCCCTTGTTTTAGCAAGAGGCAAGAACACAGACACCCTCTCCCAGTTGCATTGGCAGCAATTGGTGCAAACCTGTACCATGCCAAGCCCATGCACAGGGGTCTAGTGCCTGGGGATGGTCCTGGTAGCTCCATATCAGCACAGGTCTCCGAGCACAGGTGCTCTTCAAGCATCCAGACAAGCTTTGCTCACCATGAGCACTGTTTACACAGACCCGCTCCTGGCTGGACCATGAGCCAAGCCTGGAGCACTCCCAAGGGAAGTCTCAAGCCCTAGCCATGAACTTGAGGCTTCCGAAGCTGAGTCACAGAGAGCCTCTGACTGCAGCCAAACCGCAAGCCCTTGGCAGTTAGGACTAGCTGCTGTGTCTGTGGCTTGCCGGCACTGCACTGCGGTTGCTCCAGCTGGGAGCACGCTGTGCAAGTAAACTGAGGCACACGGGGGCAAGGAAAAGCAGTCCAAGACTTGCAGGTGTGTTGGTATGTTAAAAACACAAGCCCATGTCTGTCCGTCTTCCAGTGATTTTCCTTGGAAAGCCACCTGGGCGTAACCAGGAAGATGAACCTGGAGACTTGCCACAATCCCTGCCAGCTGTTGGGACAACTGGAGAGGCTTGGAGAAAAGCAGGAAAATCTAATGGTATTGCTCAGGAGTAGAAACGAGCAACCAAGCCCTGCAGGTTTCCTGCTCTTTGGAGAGGATAATGCATTACCTGTGGCAGGCAGCAAAGCTCTATGTGCCTGGCTGGTGATCATATCCAAGTTTGTGTTTGGCAGAGCTGAGCTTCCACTTTGTCTTGGTGTTAGAAGGCACAGGGTGATTGACCCATGTGCCCATTTCTTCTTGCCTTGTGGTATGGATTCCTGCCCTGTGGTGCAGGAGGAGGACAGTGTTGGAAAAGGTCAGGAGCTTGGATCCGCAGTGCTGCAGCCTGGTGTCTTGCAGCTCAGTGGAGGAATTGTGGCTGCTGCTGACGGCCACAGGCTAGTGAGCTGCCACAGGGTTCCCAGGCATGTTCCCACTGAAAATCTATTCATCTCAGTCTTCCTGGGACTCTGGACTACTTCAGCTACTCCAAACCTTTGTTCCAGAGGGTCCTCCAGAACCTCACACCATATCATTCTAGTCTTTTCATTCCACTTAGCAGTCATCACTGCTAAGCCATCACCCTCCTGTTCCCTGAGCAGGGAAAAGGTCCTTGGCCAGTAGAAGAAAGGGATGTACCCAGCCTTGGCGGATGCTCGTGCTGCCTCTCTGGACCCACTGCCAGCATCCTCTGCTTGATCTTGGGTGCTGTTATGTCTTTGCCAAATCTGTGGTTCCCAGGCAGAGCCTGGATATTCAGAGGGCTATTCAAATAGTCAGCTCAAAGCATTTAGCCCAGTGGGCTTTTCAGGAGGTCTGAAGACAGGCCCCCAGTCTGTGACCTATCCCTCGTGTTGAGAAGATCTGTCGCCTCTCGTATGGCTCTTTCCAGGGGAACCCGCCATTCAGACAAGCCCAGACAGGTCGCCAGACTCTGTGGTTAGTGCGTGGGACTCAGGCTATGAAGAGGCCCACATTTCTGAAGCTCTCTGCCCATCTGTCTCTGTCTGGTGAGGCTTCTTGTCATAGTATCTTTAGCTGACTTGTTGTTTTTCCAACACGTCAATGGTACTTTGCTGATTTACAGCTGCAGCCCATCACATCTTCCTCCATGCAGGGGACTCTTCCCACTCCCAACCCTAAGAGCAAAGGGACACATCCATCTATCCCTCCCAGCTCACAAAGCTAATCTCCATCACTTCCAGCTCCAGTTGCTTAAGGCTGAGCTTTGCTTCCCTGTTGTTACAGAGAGCAAGCCCTGACTAGTCAAGAAACAGCATTGAACTCGGTATGACCATGGTTGGCAGGTCAGACCCTTAATTAATGAGCATTGATTGTACTTTCAATCAATGTAAGTTCCAACGGTGGAGGAGGGAGCTGTGGCTCAGGGAAGCAATGAAGTGTTCCAATATAATCACCCTTCAAAAGTTAGGTAGCTGCTGCCATGGCAGCATGGGAGGAAGAAAGGAAACTCATGTGAGGATAATAACGACATGGGACTTTGAAAGATGGTATTTGAAAAGTGCATTTATTTATACCTTTATGCAGAGTTGGTTTTCTTCCTTATTTTTGACTGGTTCTTGGCTTGTCTTGGCGCATCGTCCCCAAGGCACATCTGTCAGCCTTAGCAGAGCAGAGTCAGAGCAGAGTCCGTCAGCTAAGCAGGAGGTCCACTCATTGTAGAGTGTGGTCTTGAACGCTCCCTCTGCCCTCAGCTGCCCTGGGTCTGAGTGCAGCGGCAGCCTCAGCACCTCTACAAGACCAAGAATGGCTTTAGTAGGTTGGATGTCATCTCTGAAGAAATCTAGGGCAGGTTTGGGGTAGGATAAGTCACGTAAGTGTCTGAGAAAGTTATCAAGCCTTTTGGAGGAAAATAGTTGCTTTTAGGACATGATTCATCTGGCATAGTTGGGAGGCCCATGCTAGGACGGGGTGTATTGCACTCTAGAAACTGCTGAAATGGGCTATTGAGGAATTGATTTAGACGGACACAGAGGAAACTCTCTGCAGGCCCCCAAACTGTTACTCATGCATGTGTCTCCATGTAGCTGCATGTGTTTGTCCTCTGTAGCTGCAATATGGCAGTGCAGGGAGCTAAACTTGTGTCCATGCTAAAGTCCTCACTCCTACATTATTTTGCAGTAAGTAACATTTAAATGCATCTCTCTCCACCACTGCAGACCTCTCAAAATAAAATGCTACTGGAGTTTAGAGTGGCCTAGAGCCCTCAGGAATTGCATGTGCTGGGGAACCCCTCCTGGTCCCTCAGTCTCCAGACTGGGGCTCATGGTTGGGAATGGGCTGAAATGTCAGTTCCAGTTGTGCCAAAACAGCAATTGGCCTTTCAGGTGTCTGACATTCAGGAACCTTCCCCCTATGTGAAGTTGTCCCTCTTGCTGCACAGCCTGGGCATGGCTTTTCCAGGCACGTGGCTACTTTATCATTAATGTATCACCAACTCAGTATAAGCCAAGCTCTGTGAGACCATGCACTTTTCTATCCATCGTGTATTTCTTTCTCCAGATTTTTGCAATTACATTCTTGGCAGCTCCAGAGAGATGGCAGTGAGCATCCTTCTATTGATCCGTCAGTAAGATTTTTTTGGATATAAACCCAGAAGTATAATTTCAGGATTTAGGTGGCAGATTTAATCCTGTTACGGTCTTCATCCTGTCCTAAATCACAGCTCCATAGAGAGGAATGAATTAGCAAGAACCATCAAGAGTGAAAGCAAACCCAGCTCATGTTACAGCTGTTGTAATGCGCTGGACATGCTGCATTGTTGACCCAAGGAGGAACTCCTGGCAGGTGCACGTGCTTTGAGGACTAGTCCATACAGACCTCTTCTGTCCATCTGAAAACTGGATTACTTAGGCACGTCTAGCTGGACAGGCCGTTGCTGTTTTGCTGTGAATGGTGAGAGCTGGAGTTTGGCTGACGGTGGCGACCAAAGAGGGAGCAGAGCCTTTGCATGGGTCAGGGAGAACTGGAGCAGCTCAGAAGGAATTCATGCAAACCTGCCTGCCAAACCATTGACTATTAACTCCCCTTGTAAACCTTGAACATCTTTAACTCATGCTAGTGCTAGGCCTGCAGCTTTGCTTTGCATGAGCCCAACCGGAATGCAGGCCCTGGTGCATCGGGTGCCGTAGGATCACAGGCAAGACTGAAATTCAGAGCCTGGCTCTGCTGTAAACCCCTGTGCACCCTTGGGCCGGTACTTCATCCCCGTGCAGATGTCAGCTCCCATCTGCACAAGGAGATCAAAATATATATCCTTTGGTTGAACTGCCAGCTCGTTAAGGTGATGCAGAGCCACGCATGGATGAGCCTCATCTCCTTGGAAGGGCACGGGCAGAGGAGCTGCCACCTCGCCCATCTGCAAGTGGGGTCTCCCACAAGGGGCTTGTGTGTTGGGAACCCCCAACCATCCCGAGCTGGAGCCAGCCAAACAGAGACACCGGGAAAAGCCAGCGGAGCCGTTTGCCTCCATAAAATTAAGTCCCATCAGCATCGAAATGTTTTCAATTACTTTTGCAGGGCAGGGGAAAGAAATTTGGAAGATGGGGAGAGCTCTGGGATTCTTTTTGGGTATTTTTCAGACATAGTTGGTGTTCAGCTTGAATCAGCTCCCTCCTCCTAAAGAAGGTTTGTAAAGGCTCTTGTGCAACACAGTGGAATGGTTTGGAGAAGAGAAAAAAAAAAAGCAGCACAAAAGCCTTTGATTTCCTTGTGAAGGCACCCACGCGTTTTTGCTTGGATGGGAAGTTTGGGGGCAGTCGGGACATTTGCTGTGCAGGGGGATGGAGCCGCAGGCTGGTGTCCTGGCATCCCATGAGGCTGCCCCGTGCCGGGCTGCTGCCTGGGGCAAGGATGCGCCTGCCAAACCCCGGGAACACGCCGGACAGGGCTCCCGGCGGAGCTGGAGGAGCATCCAGCCTGCCTGCCCCCGCGGGATGCGCTCCCCTGGGACAGGAGCCGCATCCTATTTTTACCTCTCTCGAAAAATAAACCCGCTGGCCGCCGCAATCGTTGGGGGAGCAGGAGTGTCGCCAGCCCAGCGCCAGAGATCGTTGTCTATTCACAGCCTCACGTCTGAGATAAGGGGGGAGAAAACACGTTGTCTCCCTCGCCGCTGCTTTCCGTGCACGCACGCATAGATTTGCATTGATTTAAGGCGAAGTCCCTGCCTTCCTTTGCCCTTTCTCTCCTTCTGGACCTTCTCCTCCCCTCTCCGCCCGGTGGGTGCTGCTGCGCTCGTGCTCGTGCTCAGGGACGTGAGCAGGTTCCCCTCCCTCCCAGCAAGCCTGTCCTCATTCCTGCTTCCCATCACCTCGTCTTTTCTCCTACATCCCCCTCCTGATAGGAGCAAACTCACAGCCGACTCCTTTCAGAGATGTTTTTTTCACTGCCGAGGCCAAAAATGTTCTCTCCCAAATCATTCTGAGCTTGGAAGTGGGAGGGGGAAGCAGGGTTATGGTTTTTTCTTTTGTTATTTTTCTTTATTTTTTCTTTTTTTTTCCAGAAATAAATAATTTCAGCATGCTAAAGAGGCAGGAGAGCACAACTGAAAGGCTGGAGCTAGGCTATAATGAAATATTCCATTTGGTCTGCGAGTCTTTCTTCCCAAGGAAAGCTTCATCTGGCGTTTGAGTTTAAAACTTGTCCTTATTGTTATCTTTTTTTTTTCTACCTCTCAAGAAGAGATTCCTGTATTTCTTTTTGCCTTGTCTCAAGATTTCCAAGCACGCCAGAAGTTTTCCTTTGGCTGTTCTTCTTCTGTTGCTTTCTTTTTGCCAGGGTTAAAAGCCCCAAGTCAGCAAGGTACTTAAACACATGCTGAAAGTTAAGGGCTCGCCTAAGTGCTTTGCTGACTTGGAGCCAAAGATATTTTCTCAAGTCCTTTAAGCGCTTCGGAACCTGAATTCTAAGTGTTTTAAAGAAATTCCAGAATTCAAGTATCTCTTGTGGTAATAATAGTTATAATTCAGTAGTGCCCCGAGATAGCTGAAGTTCTCTTCCTCGTAGACGTGACAAATTTCTATATAATCCTACCTTGAGCAAATCTGATGCTCTGCAATCCCACAGTGTGCCGAATCCAAGGAGCTCTCCAGAGAGCCAGTCTCGTTCATTTAAATTTCAGTCAATGCCCATATTGACTTTTTAGCATTTGTTTTGCAATAAGACCCTTCCAACTTCTCAGTGCGGAAACTGAGGGGAGAAAAAATGGGCAATTAGTTCAGATCACACTGCATGGGTGTCTTCTGCTGAGCTAACCTTGCCCATCTTCCTAAGCACAGGAGGAACAAATGGAGAGCTCTCAGAGAAACCAGCATCAGCGAGAAGGGACTAGGACAAGCTCTCCGATGAACGAGACCTGAGCTCTTAGTTTGGCCTGGAGTGTGACCCCGGCAGTGGGAGCACTTGGAAACCACCGGCCACTTAACAGGGAAAAAAACAAAAAAACCAAAAAAAAACTCTTTTTCAGAGGGTTTGGAAAGGGCCTTGACCGCTGGTGCTTCAAGGTCCAAACAAGTGAGGAGAACCAGGCGGGAGATGTTGAGCTTATTGCATAACTCCCGATGGGTCACGTGCATCCTCCTCTGAAAGCAGCAGATGCTTCCCTTAGGAAGTGAGGGAAGGGCCCCTACTTACCAGCTAAATCTTAAGAATTTCTTTGGGGATGGAATACGGTCACAGCATGAACTTCTCCACTGTGCCGACAATTATACTGGGATATATTTTACACATATCTGCACGGGACATCATGCAAAGCCTCAGTCTCTGTGCCCAAAGACAGCACGTGCTTTTAGCTCGGAGTCTCCTGTCTAACACAGCAGTTTTTGAAGGCTTGTATCTTGCTGCCAGGCTCTGCAGAGTCTTCATCCACATAACAGACAAGAGATCCTATCTATCCCCTCCCTCCCCAGGGACCATTAGCCAAGGTTGTGTCATTCTCGATAGCACACTGCCTGCAGAGCACGTTGCAGCTCCTCAGCTATCCAGTGGATCTGCAGGTGTCCTGAGTAGCGCTGAACTCCACCCAGGAGCTCGGAAACTGTTTGGAGAACATGTTCTGGCAGCAGTTACCTGCGGCGCAGATGCACCTGCCAGCCCAAACCAGAGCTGCAGCTTGGTTCAGCCCTGCCTGCAGCCTGCTTCCAAGCGCTTCTCCAGATGCAAGAGCTCAGCTCTGTCCTCAACAGGGGAAGAAACTCTTCTTTCCTGGAAGCATGGCTTTCCATCATGTGAAATAAAAGGAACAGAGCAGTTGTGCACAGAGGAGCCAAAAGACCTTACCTATGTGAAATGTCCATGTCGGGTTGAGTTGGGAAAAGACTTGCCAGAGCAAGGGGATCTGAGGACAGCCAGGCCCTTTGATGTGGTGCTCCTGGAGTCTGAACACACCATGGAAACCTGCAGCTGTTTTCCTGAGTCAGCCCCTTAGCAAGTGTTCCTGGCTGGGTACAGCTGGTTGCTTGGTGGGCCCAAGAAGCTGAACCTGATTGAGACGTGAGTTGGTGAGGACAACAGGCCATTGCAACGACATCTTTGTGCTTAAATATTCTCCAATCAAGGCTGAGGTCAAAGGTTCTATTTAAACCAAACATGGGCTGGAGAGCCTCATTCATACACCCTGTTTGGTGGTACAAACCATGTTAGATCACACTATCTAGCATTTTCTTGAAAGTGTAGACAGCCTGGATAACTGCAGTGATTCGACCATCAGAGGTCATCTCAGAGAAGGTTTTAAAATCTGAGGTCCTGTCCTGATCTATAAGGCTCTTTGGCTCCGTAAGGACATCTCTGGCAGGAACAGCACCCTTCCTGCATGCCATAGGTCCAGCACATCACTGCCTTGCATCTGCAGGGTGGCTGCAACCAGCAGACACTCAGGGTCAGGCTCCAAGTGTGCAGATGTGCCAGGGCTCAGTGGTCTCTTCCAAGCCTGGCTCTGCTTAATGATCCTTTGGAGTGAAAGACATGAAATGCAAATGTAATATATTGTTACTAGTGAAGCAAATTGCAAGGCCTGGGCTTAATTGTTAATATATCCCTTGTTGGGCAGAGTAGACTGTTGCCTCATTTATTAATATTGCTTTGAAATCATCATTAGGCTACCGAGCACAAGCATTATTCAGGGGCATGAGGGATGGTGACCGAGCTAAAAAAATTACTTGGATGCATGTGCCCTCTTTTGTCAACCTCTGCTCTTCCCACCTCTGTGTGCACTATTCGTGCACTGGCAGCATCTCATCTCCTGTGGTATCCCATGGTCAAGCACACAAAGAAAAGTGATATATATTGCACCAGGGGAAGAAATCACTCTATGGGGAAGAGTCAAGACTTGTATTTCGCCTGCGTGTGGATGGAAGAAAAGCATTGGTGCTTCTCTTGGGAGCTCCCAGGAATGGGATGTCCATGTGCAAGCCGTGCCTGGTGTCTCCGTGCTTGGGACCAGACTGTACAGAGGCACATGAGCCTCCACCACCTGTGGTTAGGAAAGTGGAGGAGCTTTTTCCAGCTCCGGCTGCAGAAGTTCATGCGTTAAGTTGCAGCGGTGCTGGGCTCAAGCCCAGCTGCTGACGATCCACCCAGGGGTGGGAGCGTTACATCAGTAAGTGACAAGCCACTGGCCTACAGCAGGCAAAACCCAGGCCAGCAGACAGACAGAGAGCCTGAGGGGCTGAATTTTAGTGCTATTAAATGATTAAATGCAAAAAAAAAAAAAAAAAAGAAGGTTAATTTAACATCACGGTTGTGATTTTACACACCCAAGAGTCTGGAAATTGAGAGCTCTGCTCCTCACACAGGGATCGTAACTTGGCACAGCACAGATTGTACAGTGTGTAAAATTAGAGCAGAGAAATAGTAAATATGCTGCAGGGACCAATACTGTCTTGGCAGGAGGAGGATGGACTGAGTAGGACCCAACAGGTCTTTCCGCCTCTGACTTCCATAATCCTGCGCTAATAAAGCCCGTTGCACAGCGCAACACGGCGGGGGGAAATTCCTATGGGAATGCTCTGAAGCCGCCCCTGATGTGCCCGTGAGGAAGGTGGTTGTTTAAGGGCATGCGTGAGCATCTGCACACACATTGTGTGCAAGCCTTAAGTGGCCGGTTAAGTAGCCCTGGGGTCACAGAGACACCCCAACATCTGAGGTATGAGGTGGGAACTCTGCCCCCTTCCCCAGAGCTCGGCAAAGGCGGGCGCTCTCTGCACGGCTGCTGCAGCACAACGGGCTTTGTGCTTGTGTTTATGGCTGCCATTTGGGCACCTAATTCCAAATCTTATCGATTTCCCCTTAAATGACGGTGAAAAGGCTGATCTAAGCACACTTCCGCGGCCCAAGTTATTTGTCCTGCCTGCGTGAAAAAGCAGAACCAGAAAACAAACCTTTAATTCACCCGGGGTGCTAACTGCAGGCACTTGTCAGGGAAGGACAAAGGCTCCAGTGAGCCCAGCGCAGTGGGTATTGGTGGGATTTTCCCAAAATGTACTAGTTTGCCTGAGCTTCCTTCAGCTGCCTCTGGTCTTCCAGTATCTGCCCCTTCCCGTGTTGTTCTGCCCCTCTTGCTGGGAGGGATGCAGATAGGGGATCATGATAGGAGGGATCCTGTGGGATCAGAGGTTTTATGCTTTCATCGGGTAGTTCCTCTTCCACAGGAGACTCAACTCTTTGCAAGACACCTGAGCCCACAAGGTCCAATCCATCCTTCCCTTTGCCTGAGAAAGGAAAATGATGTTAGAGCTCATCTAGGAGAGCACTTGGAGCTCCAGAGCATGGACATTTTAGGACCAAACATGTTGAAAATCTCAGGAAAGTCTTACAGATCAACACAAACTCAAGTCGCATCTTGTGATGGAAGAGCGAAGTCTTCAAGGAGAACAAGCCAAGGTCACCAGTCCTGCAGCATCCAGGCTGCCCAGGCCCTGCTCTAGAACGGCCAAGCTTAGGTATGTTGGAGAGGAGGGAATAGCAGCAGAGGAGCATTTCTTCCTGTTCCTGAATAAAAATGATCATCACTAGGGGAGCTGCAGATGGATATGCCAGTGTCAGCAGTTCTGCTCCCCAAGGCCAGGGAAGATCTGGTGTTAGGGGCTGCACACAACGTTGCCACAGCACAGGCCAGTCCCATGTCTGACAAATCAGAACATGTCACTTAAATTACTTGGGTTAAACCAGCATCCCACATGCCGCTAATGTGTCTCCTAGCCAGGGTGCAGAGTCTGTTTAGAGACCGCAATGCACAGGGAGCCTCCCACGTCACTTGGGGTTGAGCCAGCGTTGTGATAAGAACTTGGCCTTTGTTTTTGCAGTGAGTTTGGTTTGCTTTTAGTTCCAGCAGTGCGTCTCTGTTTTGCTCTTTCCCAGCGTGTTTAGCAGAGGATTTTCTCCCCGGGAGGGTGCAGAATGCCCTGTCACTGCGCAGCCTCAGAGCGCCCCTCCATAAGGTGCACAAGTGCCACCATCCCAGCGGTGTGACCAGGAGGCCAGGTCCCTGGAAGAACATGCTGACAAGCCAGCGTCACACATCAGCACGGCTGATTTTGGGGGATGAAGACAGCAGCTCGAGGAAGGGAGGTCCCGGTAGCAGCAGAGAGCATGTGCAGGGCTGGTCAGTGCTGCTCTCTCCTCTGCACTGACGTGGCTTTGCTTCCTGCACTGCTAGACTGCACTGTAAGGCACAGATGCATCCCAGGGTCTGCTGAATGAGGTCTGGGAAGGGACTGCCCCTGCACGGGAAGAGCAGAGGTCTGCTGCGCTGCAGGAAGAGCAGCTGAAAGGATGCTCTGCGCGGACACCCCTGGGTCGTGCAGGCGCTGCTGCCAGCTCCATGGCCCCTGCAGACAGGCTGACCCAAACATTCATCCGCCCCTGCACGAGGAGTAGCAGGGCCCTCCGTGTTGGGAGCATGGACTGCCCCACCTCAGTCCTGCGGCCTCCCAGCACAGGCAGGGATTAAATGCAGGCAATCACACTGATGCAGTCAACACGCACCAAGGTGCCACCAAGACACTAGACTCTTTCCGTGCTCTCCTCTGAGATACTTATCTGGAGATGCAGCAGTGTCATCCAAACGCTGATGACAAGAAAAGTATGAGTGGTTCATGGCAGAGAGATGCTTCATAAGCAGAGACATGCAATAGCTTCCCAGCTCTGTTCATGATTCTGTCCCACCGGGTAAGAGGGGACCTCACAAGTTCGCCCCGTTGCTATCTGCCACCAGGAGCTGTCCTTGCTTTCACTCCAGATGCAGAAGGGACATCCCGGCTGGGTTTCCTGAGCACACGGTCCTTTGCAGCTGTGGATGGAGGTGCATCCAGCATTGCCCTTGGGAACTGGACAAATGGAGAGGTGCTGTGAGTTCATGCCACCTGGGAAGCCCAAAGAGAGTTTCCTTAGTGGTCAGCATGGTTGGTCATGTCTCTTCAGAGGGCACCTTGTAAACACATGCTGGTCAGTAGAAGAGTCTCACCTGCCTTGCCCCTTACCCCATCCTCTGCAGCTCTGCTAAAGTACACCGAGATCTGGTTCCAGGTTATCTTGGAGTGATTAAATACAAGTCCTGTAGCTCCCATCTGTTATCTCTTAATTAAAGTTTCTTGCTAATTATTTTTTCTTGTCAAGAGAGCAAAGCTGCTGACTCCAGGGATTTACCAAAGTAGAGCAAACAAACGCAGGCTTCACTTGCTGCAATTCTTCATTAATGGACGAAATTAACTTGGAACGTTCCATGTCTTTGGCTACATCGACGACACTTAATTACGCCTACTTCCTTGTAAAGATATATTTGGTTTTAAATCACTCGTGGAAGAACTGCCTCCTCTAGCATGAAATTCCTTCTCCTTGAAGAGAAGGTTTCTGCTGGCATTGGACACCATGAAGAGACGGAAGAAGGCAGGAGGGAACCGATGCAATGAAATCAAGAACGACGTGTACTTTGGGAAGCCGGCATCACGGCACCTCCTCCAGTGCTGGAAGCTGGTTCATCTCAAGAAGAGAAGACCCCAGGGCCATGAACATGCAGAAGGGAAGCAGGAGGAGCAAGGAGAGGCAACCAGCACTGACCCAACCCAGCAAGGAATCACTGCAAGGACATGGCAGCCTGGAGATAGTTGTGAGCAGAGGAGTTTGCAGCTCTTGCAACACCATCTGATCAAGTTGGGGATCCTCTCCTTTCTCTTGAGGTCTGTTTTTACCTCCCAGCAATGACTGGGCTTTTTTATCCCCTCTCTCTCCCCCCATTCCCCATCCTCCAAGGCTCTCTACTCTTTCTGTGTTATTGATCTCATTTAGACCAGGAAGTTGCAGGGTTTGAGACCTTGATGGTTTATCTGCTTGGAAAGCTCCCGGCATACCCCCATCATTGTATAAATACTGAATGTATTATTTATGAATGTATACGCAGCGATCTAATTAGCCGCTGAGATTATGTCTCCTAGCTAGTCATTTAGCTCCGGGAGGGAGGCACGCGGGGCGATGGGGGTGATATAAAGGGCTCCATGTCAGAAAGCATGTGTGTGCTTCTCCATCCTGCTACAGAGCTGCTCCTTATCCTATTGGATGAGACAGCAGAGAAAAGGGAAGAGATATCCTTTACCAGTGCCTCAGTTTCCCTGTCTGTGAAGGAGCAGCAGAGTCTGTGCATCCTGCAGAGGAAAGGAGTGCGGCTCGTGCAGCCTTCCTACTGGGACGCAGCCCAAAGAGCATTGTGCACTGGAAGAGCTGGGCTAGTGTCAAGGTAGGGCATGGCCTCTTAAGGATCTCTTCAAGGAGGTGAATGTAGAAAATTTCTCCTAATTTAGAAAATTTCTCCTAATTTTACATTTCTCCTAAGGTAGAAAATTGGGCCAGATCGGCTGTGACTTTGATTCTTGACCATCTCCAGCCATGGAGATCCCCCAATTCTCTGGGTACCAACCCTGTATCCAGAAAACTTCCCAAAGTTTTCCTTGAAAACTTGTCTGTCTTGAACCTCCTAAGCTGCAGTTTGTGGTTGTTGGCCCTCGTCCTTCCACATGCCCCAGCTTGATGTCCATCCAGCAAGGTGGGCTCTGCAGCGCTGACACAGTCTCTACTGCCAGTCCCATTTGGCAGCAGTGATGGGCAGTGCCAAGGAGAGGGGACAAAGTGTCCTGCCCTCCCTCCTCAAGGGAACTGCATGGTTCTGTGGTCCCTCAGGGTCCTGCCCACATAGTAACCAGGCTCTGGGGAAATGGAGGGTCCTGGTAAAGGTGACCACCGTGTTGGCTTGGCGCATGCAGACTGTTCCAGTGTCCTGTGGGGCACTAGCTTGGTGATCCCCCTTCCCTTGGCAAAGGTGGTGCCTGCAGGAGCAACAAAGCAGTGTTTCTGCTGGTGGGGTGCCATGCGATTACACACAGGCACATCCCGATGCAACTCCAGCAAGGGGCTGGAGGGAGGTGGACACCTGGCTTGGCCCCTCCACGAGCCTCAACAGACGCAGCAGAGAGAAACGGCTGCTCAAAAGCTGTGCTTTGGGTTTCTCCTTTGTCGGGGCCTTAAATCACTGCCTTGGAAATGAGCATTACTTTCAAGGACCTGCCTTCCAGGAATGGCTCCCCCAACCCTTTCTGGATGAGTGCCATGGTGTTTGCACTGTGTTTAAGGACAACCAGGATGTAATTCAAGGTGCCTTTTCCCCCCTGCCCAGCTCATCCCTGTAGTCAGCAGCTGTAGACAAGCTCTCAGCCTCAGCCCTGGGAATCAGGGCTAGGGACCTCTGAGCCTTTCCTCTGCCCCTCAGGTATTCCCCAGGGATAAAACAGCGTCTAGACAGAGGCCAAGCAGAGCAGGTCTCTGGTCCATCACAGCAGAGAGCCCCTCTGCAAGGCTGGTGGGTGAAGCTGTGTCTGCACTTATTCTGACTAGCAAGTTTCTGGTCAGGGACCAAAGGGAAAGGGAAGGCAGCTGATTTATGTGTGCCAGAAAGAATGGAGAGAGATTATGTCTGTACTCGATACTATAGAATAGATTAGAAGAGAACTTGAATGAGATGCTGAGATCTGCTGTCTCTATCTATCCCCCCATCTGCCTATCCATCTGTCCATTCATCCATCTCCACAGCCATCTGAACAACATCCATCCATCCACTGACATGCACAACCAGGGAGCCACCCACACATCCATCCATCCATCCATCCATCCATCCATCCATCCATCCATCCTTCCACAGCCGGCTGGCCGTCTGCTTATACATTTATCCCTCCATCCTCACACACGTCTCTCCATGCCCATATGCACCCATCCATCCACCCATCCATCCACTTGCATAGACATCCATCCTCGCATCTTCATACACTTTTCCCCATCCCACCAGTGCCAGCCAGCTATCCATCTGTCTACAGGCATACACATTTGTTCATCCTTCATCCATCCATCTTCTTAGGCACTTCTGCCTATCTGTCTGTGGGTCTAGGCCCACTCCAGCTATCCATCTGCATACAGACTCCGCAATTTGGACCTTCTTTCTTCTTTATGCCTGCCAGTATAGGCTGTAAACTTTTCTAAGACTAGCTGAAGCACAGTTTTCTGATCAGTGCAGTCTCTCAGAGGTCCCCATCCCTGGCCAGTATTGGGGACGCCCTGCAGACATCTCACCAGCTATATAGGACTTGAGCTACAGCCATGGTCCACCCTCTGTGCTCAGCACTCCATTCCCAGCAAAGACAGCATCCCTGAAGATGCTGTTTCCTAGTCAGGAACAGGGGTCCTGATGTGGTGCAAAGAATGGCACCTTGGACTGGAGATATCTCAGTCTCAGTTATGTCCATGTTGAAAGGGCCTGGAGGAGGAATTAAGTTCCATCCAGCTCCCAGCCTGCCTATCCCAGCATAGCAACAACCTTGGAGTTGTCTCCTTCATGTGTCGCTGGGGCTGTGGGGTTTCACATGAGATGTTCGAGTGGTTGCATCTCATTAGGCTGCAGGCCTGTTTAGCCCTTGGTCCTGTCTCCCAACGGGACCCAGGATCTAATAATTAGAGGAATAGGAAAGAGCAGGACAATCACAAGTTGTTGTCCCTCCCTGTTGCCACCACCTGCAGCCTGGCCAGGCTCTCTGGGGCAGCTCTGTGTTTCACAGCCCCTGTTGGAGCATTATGCTCTGTATTCATTTAATCACTCTTTTCCCCCAAACTTTTGACATCTGCAGCGACTGATGGACTTGTAATTTAATTATGCATTGTGCGAAAAAATACTTCCCTTTGCTTGTTTTAAACCTACTGCCTGGTAATTCCATTTGCTGCCCCTTAATTGCTGTATTAGGAGAAGGAGCTAGCAGTCAGTCCCTATTCATCCTCCCCATGTCATTCATCATTGCTTAGATCTCTATCACATCTCCGCTCAGTTGTCACTTTCTCAGAATGAAGAGATTGAGTCTGTTAAGTCATTCCTTGCACGGGGGCTGCTTCCAACCTTTGATCCATCACGTTTCCTTCCTCGGCTCCATTTTCAGCTGAACTGTGTTCTTGCTGGCACAGGGACAGATTTGGGTGCAGCTTTTAAGGAGACAGCGTTTTCCATCCTAGTCCATTTCCTTTCATCATAGCATTCCCTTCCTAACATCAGGTTTATGTTTTTGCTGGCCCCCAAGCTGATGTTTTTAGGGACGTGTGTGCACCAACTCCAAGATATGCTTCCATGGAGGCTGCAGCTAACGTGGATCCATGCCTGCACAGGAAAAGCAAGACTTGTTTCCCTGGTGTGCATCCTTTCCTCGACACAGGCTCAGTCTGTAGCATGATGTCCCTCTGCAATGCTTTTGCACCCAGCTTTAATTTTACTGTCCTAATGGCATCAGCAGCCTGTCACCTGTGGCTGTCTGACCCCATTTCCCCATCAGTCATGGACGTGCTGGGCAGGACAAGCTCCAGCTCTGATCTCTGTTGACCTTCACCGGTGACGTCTTCCACTGCACAGAATGGCCACTTACTCTCCCCTTGGCTTTCCTGACCTTTCGCCACTGCAGATCCTCACGAGGATGTTCCTTGTATTTTGTGCCTGCTTGATTTATTTTGGGGAGTTTTTAGTGAGGGATTTCATTGAAAGAGCTGTGGTACCCCAGGTGCAATTGGAGAACTGGACAACCCAGGTTGCACAGGGTCTCCACCATCCCTCCGAGGCTTGTGCCCCTGCCAGCATATCCCACAGGGACTGCCCTTTGGCAGAGTGGGAATAATATCGGACAACCGATCCACACCGGTGACTCTGTATGGTAGTGCCAACCTTCACAGCATCATATCCCTGGAGAAAGGAGGGTGGCTGCAATAAGAGGGACAGTCTGGGCAAACCCACTACAGTAAAACGAGAAGAGTGATTTCCCGGATCCGCAGCAAATCTGGGATGCCCAACTCCACTGCCAGCACAGGCCAGGAGAACGAGGCAGGTGCTTTCTTCCTTGCTTCCTCACTGGCTATACAAAGGAATATTGGAAAGATGGGGTGGGAGGCAATTCCTGCGGGTGCATCTGGCTTTGAGTTTGCATCCTCCAGCAAGCCATGGGGATGTGGGAGCAGCTGTGGCTTGCTGGGGGGAACCTCCACCAAGGCAAAGGTAGGAGGAAAGCATCCTGCGAGGCAGATGTGGTCTGTGAGTCCTGACCCACCGCTCCATGAGGGTTGGTGCACTGTGATCTAATGTGAGAGCAAAGCATTATTAAAACCAGGAGGGGAACATGGGCACCGGTGTGGCATCACTCCATGCCTCAGGCCTTTCCTCACTTGCTGTCCAAGCTGTATGAGGAACCTTTCTCCAAGGTGGCCATGGGGTCTTTGAGCTGCCTGCAGGGCTGAGCTCACCTGCTTTTCTCCTCTTCTGCCTCCACAGAGAGCCATACCCAGTACGAGCGGGTAGGCGCAGACGTGACCATGAAGTGTGGCTCCATGGACAGGGACGCGGCTGTGACCTGGACGGCCAACAACACCGACATCGACGAGTCCCACCTGAACGGGTCCTACCTGGTCCTGAAGCGTGTGGACCTCTCACACAGCGGCCAGTACTCCTGCTACGAAGGCTCCTCCTGGCACCTCAAATACCAGACCAACCTGAGGGTGGGCGGTGAGTACCCAGGCGTGGGACACGGGGGGACCCCTGCTCTCTGTCCCCACACTGACCCATAGCAGCCCCGATGCTGTCCCTGCTAGCTGCATGCCTGCCCGTTCCACCCCTCCAATACAAGCTCCATGTGCCACGTTAATCCCAACATGGATATCGATCCGGAATGATGCAGGAATGAGCCCCGCCTGCCCCAAACGTTGCATGAAAACCAGAAAATTAAATGGCACCCTGGGAATATTTGGGAAGGGATGTCGTCAAAAGAGGAGCAGCTCCGGCTGTGCTTGCTGGCTGCAGCGGCTGTGCCAGGGGAACGGCCGGAGCACCACGGAGGTGACCGTGTGTCTCGGGGATGCTCCGTGTGTTGGAGGAGAGCTGCCTGTTGCAGCGGCTCTGCCCGCGTTCAGTGCGAGACGGGCTCATTCCCAGCTTCCAGCAGGGAAGATAAGAGCGGCATTCCGCTTCACACGATGCCGCCAGCTGATAGCAGCCGTGCACCTCGCGGGACGCTGTGTTTGCGGAGCTGATAGCAGCTGCGTGTTCCGCAGCGCCTGTAACCGATAGCTGTGGGCGGCTGGCAGTGCCAGGCAGCGTTTCTGCCTGGGAGCGGGCACGTGTTGCGGAGGATGCTGCGAGGTGGCAGCGCGGCGCGTGTCACACAGGCTGTGCCACCCAGGTTCTCCTACCTCCGTGTTTTCTCCGTGTCACCCCCTGCAGCTCACAAGACACCAGGAGCAACGCAGCCCTTCTGCTGCACGCGCAGGGTGAGCACTGGACGTGCTCGGGTCCCGCTGCAGGGGACGGGGCGCTGCAGCCTCCCGTGCAGCTGTGGCATCGCCCTGACTTTGCAATGGCTCTTGCATCTGCTAAGCTCCTCGCTGAGAGTAATCCCTGTCAATCCGCCCAGGGACCCGCAGGAATCGCTCAGCATTAGAGCCCAAATCCTGCTGTTTCCTCTTACTGCCTGCTCCTATTTGCTGGCCGCTCGCAGCCCTCGCCTCCCCCAGCTCAGGGCACAGCCAGGCAGAGCGGGTGATAAAATAAACACACGAATGCCTGGGCTTGTTAATGCAATTAAGTATGCAAGGAACTAATCAGGTGAGACGCTTTTAGTGGTAATTAATTTAATTGCCTGGATTTTAATTTAATGTTCTCCAGAAGGCTTTTTTTTTCCCAGCTCCACAGCCTCTTCCTGTCTCCTGTTGCTATCTGTCCGTGCACAATGGATTACCTGGAGGTGTGTGGTGCCGGAGCGGGGCTGGCAACCACCTCATATGGGTTCTGTAATTCCCAAAGGTCCACTGCTCACTGGCCCACGGGGGCTGCTTTCCATGGGGAGAGAGCCATGAGTTGTCTCCTGGCCATCAGAGCAGCAGAGGGGCTGGGAAAGGGGATGTTCCCATCTTTCCAGCAGTACCTGGGACTGGGAGGACTGTGGATTCACTGTATGTAAATTGAAGGGAAAGTTAAATGAAAACAGGCCTGTAGCTGCATTTTCCAGTCTTGCAGGGACAAAATGAAGGTATTTAAGACCCAAGGGATGAAATCAGCTGGAGCAAAGCAGCATGGCCTGAGCATGAGGGAGGAGCACTGGGAATCCGGTTAGGTGCAGGATGCTGGTGGTACCTGGAGTGGGATGTGGAGCAGTGGTGGGGAATGAGTGCTTGGCCAAGCTGCTGCCACAAGGAGGATATTGGGAGCGAGACGAGAGCCAAGGAGCAATGGGAAAAGGTGTCAATTAGCAAAGAAAGCTCCGTCTCGGGGGTCCGAGAGCTCCGGGATGAAGGGAGCACTGCCAGATGTCAAGCTGAGCGGGACCTTACAGAGGAAATTAAAAGGAGTTTAGCTGTATGAATATGGAGAAAGCAGGGGGAGAAGATCTGAGCCGGCTCTGCAGCCAGGTTTAAGAGGAGATTAGAGGTAATCTAGGCAGAGCCCCAAGACTAAACCAACGCTGTCTGCTCTGAGTCGCGAGAAGGGAGGGGGATAAAACCCTACGACTGGTTGTCTGCTGTGGCCGTAAATTGAACGAATATGGAGTGACCAAGTGCTGGGGGCCACATCACCCCCAGCTGGCCCTGGGACTAGAAATGTCCTGCTTGCTCCATGGGTGACAAGTCACTGGCAGGGCCTGGCGACATGGGGATAGAGAGCATCTCTCCTGTGCTGGAAAAATAATTAAAAAAAAATGAAGCCTCATCAGACAGCCTGACCCCAGAGCTCACTTGGAAGAAAGAGTAATGAAAGATGTGGAGACCAATGGAAAGTTGGGAACGAGGCGAATGGGCTTGCCAGGGACTCATCGCGCCAGATGAACCTGATAGTGCACAGCGATAAGGGGAGCCATGGCGCAGTGGGTGTCATCTGTCCCAACTTCGGCGAGGTATTTGTGATGATGCCACACGGGAAATTATGAGTTAAAGCAGAGAAAATGTGGATTAGCCTGGGAACTGGGAGCTGGCTTGGGAAAGGGCTGAAGGGGGATGGAGCGAGGGAGGGGAGAGCTGTGGCAGCGGCCGGCGTGCCGCGCTCGGCTCCGCTTCCCGCGGTGGCTGCGGCCCTGGAGGGACTGTGTTGATGGCTGCGTGGTCATCGCAAGAGTTCCGGGCGGGAATTTCATACTGGAAGGGCTAGGGTGAGATACAAAGGGGAAAGCAGGCTTGGGTGACTTGTCAGTGCAGGGAAGGGGATGGGGAGGCAACTGGCAGTTCAGTGAGGTGGGAATTGGGGAAACTCGGACAGGGATGAACAGAGGCTGCAAGCAAGAGCATTCCCAACCTTGGGAGACCTAGGATGAGCCTCCCTGCAGGAGCAAATCCCTTGAGGCTCACTGGGTGACAGTGCCAAGCCCGCGAGGTCCCATGTCACCCTGGGTATCCATCCTCGGAGCAGCCTGTGCTGGGGACTCCAGGCGGTGCCAAATCCAGCAAGTGGCACCAGGACCGTCACGGTGACGGAGCAGCCCGGAGAGCAGCGCGTGCCCGAGCAGGGCCAGGGGTGCTGGGGGACGGGGCTGGTCCGGGATGGGATCTGCGCTCCTGGCCCGCTGGGTCCCGGCTAGGGAGGAGAGTGCGAGAGAGGCTGGGAGCTGCCGGCTCCGCGTGCAGCGGAGCCGTTGGGAAATCGCGCGCCGCCGAGCCTTGGCCCGCGGCTCGCTGCATTACCGAATGTTATAAAAATACTGCTAATGGGCCAGGGAGGAGGGGAGACGCGCGCGGAGAGGCTGCCAGGAGCCGGAGCGCGCGCGGGGAGCACGGAGGCCTCGTGCGCAAAGGAGGGAGCCAGCCGGGCCGGCCGGCGTGCGCTCCCCTCCATCCATCTGTCCCCAACCTGCTGCCCCCCCAGCCCCAGTTTCCCGGAGCTTGTCCTTTTCCATCCGCTCTGGTGCCGCTGTCCCGAGCAGCCCCACGTGCCTGTCGCTGTGGCGGCTGGCGGGAGGAAGGGGGGGAAAAACATGCGGTTTGACGGAAAACGACATGGAAAAAACAACCAAATTAGCAGCAAAACAAACAGAGCAAAACAGGGAAGGGGGGGGTGAGGGAAGGGGCAAAGCAACGGGAACCACATGTGAGCGGGGAGGCCGGCAGAGCCCGGCGCGCGCTCGCTGCCCGGCCTGATTAGCGAGCGATCAAACAGCGGCCGCTAATAAATAATCCGCGGCTCCCTCTGCTCTGCCGGCGAAGCCCCCCGGCTCCCAGCTGGGCTCCAGCTGCGCCGGAGGCTGCAGCCTGTGGCCTTTCCTGCTCCTTTCTCTGGTTCCTTTGCTTCGGGTTGGTTTGTTTTGCTGTTTCGCCCGTCCGAAAATGCGGGAATGCGGAGGACGGGCGGCGGACGGGACCCGGGGTGCTGGGGCTGGAGCGAGTGCCAGGCTGTCCTGCCCTCCTGCCACACACTCGTCTGGCGGTTTATGACACAGGGACTGTTCCTCCCGAGCCCCCCGATGAATTCTTCCGCCAGGGATTTATCCAGTCGCTTCCCAAAGCTGTGTAAAATGAGGCAGTTTCTAGCGCAGCAAGTTGGACACGACGGGCACCCTATGGCCCTGCAATTAAGCCCCCTTGTTCTCTGTGCTGACTGGCCACATCCCTCCTGCCACCTGGGACAACCCCAAGACTCTGCGCACACAAAATTTGGGTCAGGACCAAGTAGCCCAAACCAAAACCAGGCCAGGGACGGTGCAAATAAACTTAAGCACGCGGGTGCTCACGTTGCAGACTGGGGGATGTGGCACCTGTTGCTACAGAGGTGGCCGATTCCCTGGTGCCTCCCTGGCCTGGCACCGGCGGGATGCCCCTCACGGCCTGGTGCAATGCCGGGAGGCAGTGGGAAGGGATGAGCAGGATCCCACAGCTCCCATGAGAGCAACACAGATCATGTGGATTGGGCAGAGCCTTGTTAATCCAGGTCCAGGTGCGTTTCACAGGGTGTGCGGGCTTGACACGCTCAGCTGTTGCATCCCAAACTGTTTAGAGCCAGGAAAGCTTGAGGAAGACAGGAAAACTCTGCTGCCTGTGCTCAGGTTTGGAGCCTTGGCCCCCCTGGGAAGGGGAAGTGCAGGGTAGTCAGTAATATGCAAATTTTTAAGAAGACAAATAAAAAAAGAAAGACAAACAGAAAAAAAAAAAAAAGAAAAAGCAAAATAAAATCCCCAACCCATCATGCTCCCAAATGCAGTTAGCTCTAATCGAATTAGGAGCTGGAGCAGAAAAACAAACATGTTGGAAGGCGGCGGGCGACCTCTGCACGCTGTCCCGCGTGTCGCGGGCTCCCGACGGAGCCGTCCCCCGCGTGCAACCCCTGCAGCCGCGCGTGTCCCCGCGCGTGTCCCCGCGCGTGTCCCCGCGCCGCCGCGTCCCTTCCCCGTCCCCTCGCTCGCTCGGCAGCCTGCCCAGCTGCAGCGCAGCAGAATGAGGCTTCTTTGGCTCGCTGCGTAAAATATGGTAATCTGGGGCGGCCGGCGTCAGAAACAATAAAAATATCCCCTCGCCCGGGCGGGCAGCCCCCCTTTCCCGCTCGGCCGGCGCCGGGAGCGGGCGGCACGTGGCATCTATTAGATGCCGCCCGCGGGACGGTGCTGCCCGTGCCCAGGGCACAGCAAGCCCTGGGAGGCTTCGGAGCGCCCCGCTTTCCTCTGCGCGGGGCTTGGGGATGCTGCATCCGTCCCGGGCTGCGCCCCGCCGTGCCCCTTCCTGCCTGGAGGTACCGGGTTTGGGAGCTCCACATGAAATGAGCTTAAAGGTTCTCTGCGCCAGCATTGCCATCGCTGCAGCAGGGCTCTGGCTTTGGAGGCAGTCTGCTCTGTGCCAGCAGCTACAGACCTGGCAGAGAGGAGGGAACGGGGCTTTGGGGCACGGCGGCTGCTCCCCATCCTCGCCTAGACACAGAGCGATGCTGTGTAGGGACTGTGTGCATTGCAGGCGCTGCCTTTCCCTCCCCTTAGCCTTGTTTATCCTCGTTAACATGACAAAAACAGCCTGGCAATTAAGGCAGCCTAAGCGCAGTCTAAACAGCCCCCCAGGCCCGGCTCCCCGAGCAGCAGCGCACACAGCCAGCAGGGTTGCGCTCCGGCCCCCGCGCCAGCAAGGGTTTTGTCCCGGCCTTTCCTAAGTGCCCCTTGTCCAAATATTTGGCCACGAGCTTCCTGCTTTCCGGCAATGCGGGGAAGGGCCGGGAAGGCCGGCCGGGAGCAAGGAGGCGGCGGCCGCCCCTCCGGCAGGCGCGGGCACGGGCAGGATGACGTGGGGCTCGCACAGCCCCTTGTGCAAGGAGGAAAATAAATAAAAATCAAAGCCTGCTCTAACTTGGGACAAGAACAATGTGCTTTGCACTCGATGGCAGAGGAAGAAAGTTTGCACGGGATTCAAGTCCTGGTCGGTAATGGGCTGCTCTGGTGTGAGATCCCGGTGCCTGGGCATCCCTGATCCCGTGCGTGGCAAGAACGGGGTGGGATGAGAGTCGGATCGGACACGGTTTGGTGTATTCCAGCGTGAAAGACGCTGACATTAGCTCTGGTTTCCCGGGCTGCTCTGCCTGCTGTGAATAATTGAGGAGACTAAATGCGGGCAGGTCCGTGTGGGAGGATGAAGCTCCGGGAGCAGGACAGGGTGCTGGCAGTAACGTGTGGGTGTCTTCCTCCCACCAGCAAAACAGGGCAGCGTCTCCCACTCTGGAAAAGGAGTCAGAGGGTTCCCATGCCCGTCAGCTCCCTTCCCTCCCCAGTCCCCTCCCAAGCTGTCAGCATCGGTACCAGAGGCAACTGCAGGACACTTTCCAGTTGCTCTTGCTCCAAGCACTTTAATGCTGTTTAAACAATTACGCAGTTGATAAATTTTGACAAGAAGAGATAGAAATAGCCTGGGAGAGCCACGCAGGAGAAATGCTCTAAACAGATGTCCCTTTTCTCCCCCTCCTCTGCTCCCGGGGGTCTTCATCTTTTGCTGCCAACTAAACAAGGCAGCGGCTGCTTGAGCTGGGAGGGTTGGGGGGGAGCAAAGCGCCTTATTAAAATGGTTTATGATGCTGCCCCTAGGGTGAGGGCTGCTCCAGAAAGGGCTTCTCTCTGCCCAAAGGAGCGCGGTGCTGCTTGCTGAGCACGGGATGCAGCCAGTGAGGGCCCATTTGTCCAGGGCCCGGGGGTCCCGGGGCACAGCTGGGGACCCCGGTGCTGCAGTTTGCACCCAGACAGGGGTGCGGGGAGACGAGCCCTCCCATGGGTCCTGGAGGTGATGGTTCCCCATGAAACACATCCATGCCAGGGAAGCACCGGGACATGACGAGGCTCCGCAGAAAGCCTGGCGCTTGCTCCTCGCTCCGAGCCGAGGGACTGACACCCACGATCCGGCCGCCTCGGCCCCTGCTCCCGCCCCGCCGTATTTTCCTCCCTGCGTCCTGCTGCTTACGCGGCAGCTCTCTGAGCACAGCCCAACTCAATGCACGTTCCTGCTCTCCTGGCTCACCACAGGGCTAAGGCGTTGGAGAGCACACATACTTGGCCCCCCACCACGGCTGGGATGTTTCCACCTCACCCCTCTTCCAATCTCAGGAATGGTGAAACCCCAGCGCTCTCCCCGATGCTGTGCAGCCCTGTGCAGCAGATCTGTCTTTAAGGCATTGCAGGCATTTAGTTTCTGGTCTGGTTTCTTAGTTGCATCTTCAAGCTCGTGCTTAAGCTTGTAGGTAGTGCCTTATGGCAGGGAAGAGAGCAGCGGCCAGGGCACCCTGTGCTTGCAGGATGCTGATGGGCTGCTCGACCTGGGCAGACACGATGGGAAGAAGGAACAAAATGACCCATGGCCTGGAGACTGGCAAGCTGGAGCCAGCGAGCAGGGAAATACATCGTGGCTATTGCAGGCTGGCTGCAATTCCTTGTCTTTATCACTGCCTTTGGAGCCAATGTGGTGCCATTGGGGTTTCTGAGCTAGGGATCGCAGGATGTTGCCCCTTTGAGCCCCTCTGTGCCGGGGACAGCTCCGCAGAGCGAGGGTGGCTCTGCAGATGGAGGGTCCTGCATTGGGAAGCATTGGAGCCCCGCGCCCCCCTCTCCTGGTGCCGCGCGCCCGGCCGACATGTGGAAGCACTTTGGCCTCCCCGCTGCTCGCGGCGCGGCGGCCGCCGCCGGCTCCCCGTCCCTCCTGGCAGAGCGCGAGCCCACACTCGGCGCTGGGGCTCCTGCCGTCCGCGGGGACCCGGCGCCGCCGCCGCCAGCTCCGTCCTCCATGACTTCCCGCTGCGCACAGGGCTGCCGACTCGGAGCGCACGGAGCGCCGCGGCGCTGCAGGGGGTGCCACGTGAAACGAGCACAGGGGAGGGGGCCGGGTGGGCACCACGACCTTGTGGGTGTCACTTTGCCACAGGCTTCGCTGTGGTGGCAGCACGGGCTCAGCTGTGGGGGTGTCCCCACGCGGTGTCCCCACATGGAGCGCGAGGGTGCACGAGGGCACCGGTGTCCCGCACCTCGCGGCTGCAAACCTGCCCTGCGCCAGCTCTGCCCGTGCAGGAACGCGGCGTGCGAGACGGGCAGGAGAGGGGCAGCGCTGGCCTTTGCACTGGGAAGAGCACCAGGCTGCTCGCCAGCCGTGCGCGCTGCCAGGGGCACTGCCAGCTGCTGCGGCAAACCCGGTCTGCCGTGCTTGCCCCACCGCCTGTGCCACAGACCGGGGAGGCAAAACACCGCTCGCTTTTTTGCCTAAAAACCACTGTTTGGGGGCAAAACTAGCTCACAAAAATACTGTTTTGGCATTAATTTGCCACATTTCCTTCTCTTGAGTCAGTGTAAACCATGAAGCTGATCCTCGTTTGGGAGGCAAGTGGGGCAGCTGCAAGGCAATGGGATTGCTGAGTAGCCAAGCTCAGCTTAATTAGGGCTTAATTATGATAAAAAACCCAGCACAGGTGGGGAGGTTAGAGGGGAAGTTTCTTCTTGGGGAAGGTGGGTGAAGGTCCTTCTCTGTCTGGTGTGAAGGGAGCATGAACTGTGAGTTGATATTTGGGGTGTACTGGCTGAAAAGACCAGTTTAGGTTACTCGGGATCACTGGTCCCTGTTTAGCGTGTGCAGAAATATGGATTATAATGTGCTTTTATGGGCTGTTTCCCCTCTCTGTGGCTTGGGGTCAATGAGCCCTGGGGTCTGCTGCCCTGTGTGGGACAGGGCTGCTTTGGGGGTGGCACGAGCAGGCCTAGGGGATGGAGGATCACCACGGGTCCCTTGCAGGGCCGCAGGGGCAGAAATGATGCGCTGCTGCCCTGAGCCACAACTGAGCCATCCTTGCTGCCTACGCCCTCCGAGGAAGTGATTTTACTTCCTTGCAAATCAATCTGGGGATATTAGGGGGATGAGTAATTGAAAAGGACCTCGGAGAAGCCGGAGAGTGGAAGAATGCAAAGGGAGGAGGGGGGGAGCTGTCATAAGGGGAATAACTTAAAATAGGCTGTTAGCAGCTTCAAAAGGAGCTGGAGAGATGCCTTGACTTGGGTTGGCAATTACCTCCCAGCGGAGATGATAGCCGGTATTAAACCAGTGAGCGAAGCCATAGCTAGAGCCAACGACTGGAAGCTGATCACAGCCCTGTTCAAGTTAGAAATGAGGCTCGTATTTTTAATAGAAAAAATGATTAAGCATCGGAACGAACTGCCAAAAGCGATGGTGGCTCCTCCGTTGCGTTATGTGCAGCGCGAGGCTGGCTGCCTTCCTGAGAGGTGGCTCGCCGGAGGGGAGCAGGGCGTGCGATGGGCTGTGCAAGCCGGGAGGTCCGTGAAGATGAACTGATCTCTTCTTCCATGGTGTTGGAGTTTATGGGATAAGGGAGGTGCATGTTTAAGCCCTGTAGGTTGAGGGAGGTGCATGTTTAAGTCCTGCAGGTTGAGCTCTGCGGTGGCTCTTGTGCTTGTTGGCATCCTGGGTAGTGTGACTGTGGTCCTTGGGTAGGATGAGGACAGATTGAATTTGTAAGGACAGAAACTAGGGAGGTGGGAAAGGGCAGAATCGCTGGGTTGAAGACTGGATTAGGTCCAGCCTGGTCAGGGAAAGTCCTGGGACGGCAGAGGAGGAAGGTTGTCCAGAGCCTGCACCTGGCTGTGATCCCTGCAAGGGACATGTTTCCCCAGAGGAGAACGATCCCAGCGGCTCCGGAGCTGGCGGCAGGAGGAGGAGCCGGCCCTCCTCTTCCTCGGAGGGGCCCTGGCGTGTTCACCTCCCGCGCCGGCAGCCCGCCTCGCCTCTCAGGCAAGGGGCGCTTTGATTGCTCACAGCTGTAGGCAATCAGATAAGAATTAGCGTTATTCCTCTCGGCATAAATGGTATTTCTAATCTCATAATCCCTTAATATTGTTCTCACTGGGATGTGGCCGCTTCTAATCCCTGGGAGTTTGTTCTTGGGCAAGTTTAGGGGAAGCCAGTGGGGTGAGAGAAAGAGGAATTGGCTGCTGTCCTGCCCCGGCCCCAAGGATGCTTCCCGGGTAGGAAGCAGGCACAGAAGAGGCCGTTGTGCAGCAGCTCCTTCTGCCAGCCAGGAGCTCCTTGCTGTGGAGCAGAGGGATGTGCAGAGCGCGGGAAGCGCTGCTGCAGAGGTCTCTGCCCACCCTTGTCTCCTCCTGGGCAGCTGGAGATGCAGAAGTGACACGAGATGTGTCACATCTCCTAAGGTGTCTCCATCCAGCAATCCATCGCGGCTTTCCCCGTTGGCCACCTTGCAGGCAGGATGGAGGTGGAAAGGGGGTTGGAAATGCCGCACGCAGCAGTGCTGGAATGGGAATCCTGCTGCCGGGCCCCATCCCAAATGGAGCTGCTGCTGTCCCGTCTGCACGGCTGGGAGGAAGGAGAGGGCAGATCCGCAGGTGGGAGGTCACGGAGCAGGCGGTGCTGGGGCTGTGGGATGGGGGCACCCAGCCCTTGGTGGGGTTGTATGGTGGCTCACCATGGTGTGTCTGATCCCTGTTCTCGGCGAGCTGCCTCCCGGCATGGAGCTGGCTGGCACACTTGTGGCACAGGGAGCTGACAGGTTGGGGAAGGGATTCCAGTGGGATTTGCCTAGAGAGGGGACTTAACAGGGTTTGCAGCTCACTGGCAGCTTTCGGAAAATGTACTGAAAGTCAGAGGCAGCTAAAGTGAGAGAATGAAGTGTGTAGGTTCAACACATGGGACTGAAGGATGTATTTTGGCTTTTTTTTTTTGCTTGTTTTATTTTTATTTGAGGAGATGTGTATTTTAATGAAGTCAAAGGGAGTGCCCTAAGCAGAGGGGGAGGGCTTTAAAAAAAAAACCAACAAAATAAAGCAACTCCAGTCCTTCATTTCAAAACACCACGCACAAAACCGCCGCTGTGGCTGCTGTCGCGCTTCCTGTTGGAGCAACAGCAGCGAGGCGGGCAGGAGCGTGGGAAACCCTCCAGCACCCCCAGACCCACAGCAAACCCCGTGGGGGCTCTTGGGGAGGATGCTTAGCACCCCCCTCTGCATCACAGCCTGCAATCTCTGCAGTGACGGGGGGAGAAAGCTGCAAGCCCCCCCGCTGTGTTTCGGGTGTCCCCTGGGCTGTAGCCAGGCGCCGACGGATGTTCCCGAGGGATCCGGGCAGGCGAGCTGCCGGATGCGAGCTGGGATGATCCGGCTTGGCTTCACCCTGCACCGGGCTCCGTGCTGACAGGGGAGAGCCCCGTGGGCGGATAAACAGCCGGGATTTATGGAGCAGCCCGGCCCAGGGGACGTCGCAGCACATCTGCAATGGGAGGCTAGGGCTGGCACAGCCTCCGAGTGGGGAGCGCGTTATGTGGCTCCTGCTCTTGTCCAAACCGGGCTATTTTCTCCTTGAGATTGGGGTCGTGCACAGGGCTGGACTGCAAACAACCCATGTAGATCAACCTGGGCTCTGCAGTGTCTCCTGTGAGCAGATGTACCAAGGCGATGCTCCCTGCTGTTTTTTTCCCCCAGGTTGGAGGGCAATTTCTCCCTCAGTCCCAGTGCCCAGCTGGGCATGGATCTGCTCCCCCATGCCTCACCAGTTTATCATTTCCACTCCTATCGGAAACCAAACTGCTGCTGCTTAATGCTTCATTACAGGCTGTTAGGCGTCTCCAGCACTGCCCGAGAGCAGCAAGGAGAGCTCTGACTCTCCTTAATAACTGCTTCATGGCTCCTAATTGACAGATAAAAACGCTCCTAACTCGGTTTCATCAAACCTAATATATGGGCAGGAGCAGCGGAGCCGTTTCGGGGCCGGGCGGCAGCGCGAGTTCGGAGCCGTTTTGCCATTGGAAATCCATAGTGTGCTGGCGTGGGGAGAGCTGCTCTGCTGGCTGCTACCTAGGGCTGGCACCTTTGCAAGCCTTAGGGAATGAGTTTTCCACCATTATTATTATTATTATTTTATTTATTTGCCGCCCCATCTTGGTGGCTGGTAACTCTAAGGCAATCCCGGGTTTTTGGAGAGATGGAATTGTGTCAAGGGACCTGTGATAAAAGCAGTGGCCTCCCCAGGTGTCCCAGGCTGCAAGAAGCTCCTGGACTTGGGCACCCACAGAACTGCTTTAGGCTCTGTTCTTGCAGCCAGAGCTGCATGGTGCAGGAGTGACAGGTTGAGGAGGTGTCTGGCCAGTGTGTGTCAGAGATTGGTAGTCACAATAAAGGGGAAATTTTGACTTGTGTGCAGGAAACTTGAAGCTCTTGCCAAGTTGTTTGGGTGCTGTCTCCCCATTCCCCAGCTCCTTCAAGGTCCCTGGGCACGGAGAGCTGCAGGTGAGTGAGCCATGAAGGAGGGATGAGGGATGTGGAGCTGCAAAGGGAGAGCAGAAGCAGCAGCGCCTGCAGCTCTGTGCAGAGCCAGGCGCATCTGACCACAGCCAAAGCGAGGTTATTAGTCGCAAACACCTCAGGGAGAGCAGGGAAGATGCTGATTTAAATAAAAATCATCCTAACGGCAGCTCTAACAGGACCCTGCGGGTCACTTGGATGAGGATGGGAGGCAGCAGAGCTCCAGTGCTGGCACAGCTTGAACGTTTTGTAGCTGCAAACGCCACCCTGGAGAGCCAGGGCTCCTGCCACACTCCTGAGCTGGCCAGGAGGAGAAATGGGGGGGTTGTTTCTCGGCCACCCCTCCTACCTCCTGAGAGCCCATTTCTGAAGGGGTTCGGAAGGGGTAATAAAGCCTTGATAGAGACTCAACAGGCAGTTAATTGATGGCTGTGGATTTTGTTGGTCCCGCGGGTCAGCGTGGCCCCAGGTAGCTCTTGAGCCAGACTGCAGCCATAGCAGCGCTCACAGCCCTGGTCGTGACATGATCCCATGTCGTGAGGAGTTAGTGGGAATTAAGGAACACAAGGTAATAGCTGAGCTGTCAAGGTAAACTGAGTCTCGGCATTAGTCTCAAAGCAGAAGGGCTTCTCCACTCGGGAATTTCCACTGTCACTGGCATCTCCCCTGGCAGCAGAGGTGGGTGCTGTGTTAGGCACCCACTTAGGCTCTGCGGTCATTTTACAGGCTGGTGTTTGCCTGCAGAGGGGCCTTTGAGTGCGAGAAGAGCAAGCGGTGCTGCTGTTGCTCCAGAATTTTGCACAAATTGAAGTATTTAGGATATCTCCTGGCAGAGGAGAGGCCTGATCCTGGATGCAAAGAGCTGAGCCTTGCTCTTGAGCCTTAAACCCTGGAAAGCTGGAAAGGCTGTCAGGGCCAGGGCAGAGCAGAGCGGGCTGCTGTTCAGCCTGGAAAGGAGGTTCTATTTATTGAGAGCCCAAGGAGGGTGCAAAACAAAACGTGGAGGGTGCAGGGAGAACACGGGAGGTGGTGACTCTCACAAACTCCAGAAGTCGCGTCCAGCAATGAATCAAGCTGGGACCCATCACAGGAACAGCACCTAGGACATCTGCTTGGGCCAAGAAGTAGCGTTGCAGGCAAGGAGGGTTCCCGAGCGCCCACAGATGAAGAGAAGGGCTTGGGCATCCCCAGCATCTGTTGCTGCAGCTATAGGGTGGCACTCGGTGGATTTTCTTCTGGTGCTTCATTCTTTGCAGCAAATTCCAGCTGCTCGTGTGCCACAGAGCCGCGATGCCGTTGGGTGTCATCGGTGCTTCCCAGGAATTAGCGCGTTAATGGGGCTGATGCTGCTGCCAGTGAAATCGGAGACAAATCTCCCGATAACCCCGCTGGGGCCAGCGTTGCAGCCGTCCTTTGTAGGAGGCTTTGAAGGCATTAAGTGCTGAGTATTGCGGCTTGACATCTGAATCCGGCCGCATTGTTGTGTGAAGCCCTCGCAGATTATTGCTGTAGACCAACCTTTCATATATAAGCTCTTGCCAGGGGTTTAGCCCTTGAGAAGGGGTGATGGGTGTTTGCTTTGCAGATTTAAGCATTCCCCCTGTCCCTTCTTCCTTTTCTTTCCTCCTCTTGGAAAAGGGATCCTATTAACCGATGCAGAGGACAACACATGCCAATACATTTACAGGCCATTTGGCTCACAGCAAGGGCTGCGTTCGAGCTACAAACTTCCCTAGGACTCTAAGTAAAGCCCTGGGATGGGGAGAAGAGGCAGAGACGACGCTTCTGCCCTTTGGGTCTTTCCCTAGTTCACCAGTTCTTGCTTTTTCGGCCCATATTAGTGCAGAGAGCTGGAGGCCCAGCCCCGGGGTGGCTGTGCGTGCCATGAGCTCACACGCTGGCCTGTGTCTCATTAGGCTCCGCCGTGGACACGTCCCTCTGACATAACCCCCTGGGTGCTGCTACTGGGACCGCTTTTGGCCAGGGCCCAGATCCTGAGCTTCATCTCCAGCACCTCCCTGTGCAGACAGGCCCCAAATCCTCCATCTGGGATCTGCTGGCTCCTCGGATGCACCTCTGGCTGGTCCAAGCCCATGCCGACCTTGGGCAGGGCACGTGGGACTTGGTTCTCTGTTTTTCTGCGTTTTTCTACATTTTTTTTGTGCAATGCTACAAGAATGTAGCAAGCCCCTCATGGCCCTGGAGACTCCTAAACATGTCCTGGGTGCTGCACAGTGTTGGAAAAGGCAAATCAAGCCCAGACCTTCGCCCTCGGTGCCTGTTTCCAGCTCGCAGCGGTTCAGCGCAGCGCGAGTAACCCGCAGACTGCTACTCTGGCAGAGAAAATGACGGGTTAAGCCAAAAATGCGAGAAATAATTGCTTATTATTTGTTCTTCTTTGGGAGCAAAGCAGAGGGTGCTCGAGAAGCCGCTCCTGTTTAAATGGAAAATAATCCAGAGCCTGTTTGTTCCCAGGGTCGCTGGGGCGCTGCAGCCCGCGCGCTCCGCAGGGGACCCGGGTTCCTGCTGCTCCACATCGGCAGCCGATGGGAACAGCACGCGCTGCCTGGTGTGTCCCAATTATCACACCAGCAGCAACCGATCTGGTATGGATGTATTGGGGAAATGGCATTCCCTTCTTGCTCTCCAAGTGTCTTCCCTGAAGTGGGAAGGGGCTCTCCAAGCCCCAGGAGCCAGTTAAGTGTCATGTTCCTAAAGCAAAGATACTTTTTTTAACTCCTTTTCTTTATGGAAGGACAGAATAATGGGACCTCTCTTAAAGACAGCTGGGTTGAAGATGAAGTTTTTATTTCCAAATGCAGGGCAGACTGAGGTGCGGACTTGTATCGTCCCAACAATCTCTTTACCATAAGATAAGAAGGAGGTTGGGCTCTAATTCAAGTTGTAGAATAAAATAAATAATATTCTTAAGAAGAACAAGCTCAGCCATATTCATATCAGGGCAGATTTTAACAGAATTTGGACATGCGAGTCTTAGGATAAGACCCAGCCTAGCCTCAAAGTTTTGTGTGGAAACAAGGGGAGATGCTCCTCCTGAGCCAGGTTGCCTCTGCAGCCAGTGTTCCCCTTGGAAAGACATGGGAATCTTTATTTTGTTCCCATCTGCCAAAGCTGGCAGAGCAAATGGCGCTTTCACACGTTGCTTCTGAGCAGGGCAGGTGTTTCTCAGCCAACTTGGATATTTGATGCTCCAGGTGCTGGAGAGGATTGAGACCTGGGCTGGAGACCATGCTGTGGTTAATGACATGCCACAGAGAGGAGCAGTTACGTGCTTCTGTGGAAACTCCATTTCCTGGGACGAATTAATCCTTTTCCCCAATGTATGTGATTATGTGGACTCTTGAGCAGCCTGCAGACCACCTCCAGACAGGGGCATCCCGGACCCAGGATGTTCTCCATCCCCCGTGCCCACCAAAGACCCTCTCTGATTTCTTTGAGCTGCAGTATGCAGGAGGATGTCTAGGACGAGCACAGGTGGGTTTGTTATAAATAATGTTAAGTCAGGCTCCGTTCAGAGGGAAATGCCCAGCTTTGAGTGAGAAGAGCATGGAGAATAGGCATGTGAGGCTCATTCCGGTTGTCTGTGAGCCCTCTGGAGCTGACTCCAGTGTCTATTAGGGGACCCCTGGCTCCAGCCCAGCCTGCTTCACGAGGTGTCTACAGTTAGTTTCCAAGCTGGCACAGCAAAGATGCACGCGCCCCATGGGAATTCGCTGGTGACACAAAGTTGGATGAAGCCACCAGTGCTGCGGGGACTGGGGAGCTCACACGCGACGGCTCGCACGGTCCCCAGGGCTGGGTAGTGGTGACGGGCAGGAGACAGGGAGGGAGACATAGCAGGATTCTCCACTGCGATCCAGGAGAGCCGTCCTTGGCAGCAGCAAAGGGAAAGTCCTGTGGATGTGAGCGGGCAGCCTGGAGACACTGAGCAGCCAAAGCTGGGTAGGATCCAGGTGGCCAAATGTGGGTCTGTTCTAGGATGAGGAAAAAAGCCTCTGCTGCCTGCTCAGAGAGCCGATGTGTGGGTAAATCCCTGCCCGAGGATGCCCACGTTCAGGTCCCGTGTCCTGGCCCAAGTGCTGTGGGGATGGCAGCACAGTTTTCCTCTGGAAAAACGTGAGAGCTGAGAGGAGAGGATGCTTTTCCATAAATACAGGAGGGAGAGAAAAAGACCAGGGAAGGAAAAGAGCTATCCCAGTGAAGGGCAGTGCTGGTGCAAGGGAAAAGCAGATGGGATTATGTATGGCTGCTAACCACTCTTGCCAGCTCCTTGTGCCCAAGGAAGAGAGAAGCACAGATATTCCTTCCTCTCCTCCGCGGAGCTCCAACCAGCCTGCATGGCATGCAGAGCAACCTGGAAATGAGCCCCGGAGAAGATGAATATATCCAGGTAGCAGGTCGGAGAGTGGGGAATAAAGAGGCATCTTTGGAGAGCAGCTGCTTATGACAGGCAGCCTCCGCTGGGAGAGATAGCTGCTAATATGCGTGGCCAGCTTCTTGCTCGGTACAAGCTACAAGGCTTGTAGCTTCCCTCCAGAGGGTCCTCCTGGATAAATACACAATTTCCAGGAGTCCTGGTGGGACAGCTCTGCGGAGGCCATGCGGCTGCTGATGGCCTCGGTGCTCTGTGGAGCTGACAGGATGCCTGACACGTGTCCCAAGGCTTGAGGGACAGCGGAGCACAGATCCGAGTGAGCAGATCGGTGGAGGAGTCCTTTGAAATCGCACTGCAAATTTTAACATCTCCATAAAGACGCCACCACCCCCTACTTCATGCTTGGAGCCCCAGGAGAGCAAGGAGAGCCCAGTTAGTTGCACGAGCTCCCTGTGCTCAGGCCAGCCCCACGTGGCTGGGATGAAGGGCCATGTTATCCCCTCTTAGCAAGAGGCAGCATTGATGGCTAAGAGGGCAATGAAGGGAACTATGTTCCCATCCCATGGCCTGCATCACGTCATAGGATACAGGCTGCTGCAAAGGAGGCAGGGATGGGATGTGTCCCTCCTGCTGCCCAATCCAGAGCAGTTGCTTCCCATGGCCTAGCTAGACTGATGCAGACGTGGCCCACATGTGTGGCAGCCAGGCTGTTCGTGCTTGAGACAACTGAGACCAGCCCTGGCCGAAGCCAAAGACTTTGGAGCAGTTTGGGCTACTGAGCCCCCTACCTTTTATCAAGGAGTCCTGAGGGAGGACCTTCTTGTAAGAAGCTCAGGGCTGCAGGGCCACGCTCTCCATCCCGGAGCAGCCCTTGGATGCGTCGGGCAGGGCCATGCTCTCCATCCCAGAGCAGCCCTTGGATGCGTCGGGCAGGGCC
>JAVCKT010030263.1:0-22137 GCA_032273925.1 Rhynchotus rufescens | reverse complement strand
GACAAATATTCTGGACAGATATCTGATCTCACTGACTCTAGGCTGTTTACAGTGTTCTTACCTAAAATGGGGACAAATGCTAATGTCCTCACAAAATTGAACATATATACATTTTGCTTATAAAGATGTACATTTTATTATGTATATACTCTTATTTTTTTATATTGACATGTAATCAGCCATGAATGACAGCTGAATCACTTTGAGTCAGTAAGGAAACAAAAATGCATGCAATGTAGGATCAGCTCAGAGCACAAACTCATGCTCCATTTAGCTCAAGAGCTACCACTGAACTGCCAGGACTGAAGAATCTCTCATCATAAGAAATGTTTATCCTGACATTCAAAACCCACCAGACACAGTGTTTGGCAATCTGCCTTGGCTGACCCGGAGGGCACTGGAGGTCCCTTCCAACCTGTTCTGAACTCTGTGATCTTAAACATATCACCTGAGCAGGGTCTGCCTTTGATTGCTGAATCACAGATAAAATTCTTATGCCCAACAAGGAATGTCAAAACATTTCTATGGATATCTACTTCATTGGAATTAATTAAAAAAAAAACAGACCATGATTTTTTAGGATAATACAATTGAAGTTGAAAAGAAGAAACTCAAGGCATTTGTACATGCTTCTGAAATCAGCATATTTACATTAAATTTTTGAATATCTTTTAAAACAAGTTTTCAAAAAACTCAGCTTGGTATTTTTTGTACTTAAGCTATATGAAAATCTAGCATTCCAGGCCCTATCCAACCCCCATTAACTTTAATTGAGGGCTGATAGTAATTTAAGTAGGACTTGGATGAAGTCCTGTGTTCCAAGAATCAATATTAGGCATTTGATTGTGCTTATTTCTCTTTTTCTCACTTTATAGATGATTTTCAGATGTAAATGTTTGTTCTTAAACTATTTTAGGCAACATTATAGCTCAGATAAAATTTGGAATCCTTCTAAACTTAGCAAAAGCTGAAAGCAATACTGTAGAGCAGAATTTGACTAGTTGGTTTCTTAGACTTCTAGGACTTCTCATAAGATCTACTGGAGTGTCTCTCTGAATAGATGCGTTAGGAACAAACTCTAGGCACTAAGAATAAACACATTACTGTATTAGTCTATACTATATAGTCACCATAGTGACTATATTGGTCTAGCTACTTTTGGACATACTTGATATCCTGTAGCAGTAAAGGTCTATATAAACAAAATATCTCTCTCTTACTACTTCTAATGCTTAAAATGTACGATACTGAAACGATATGCAGTGAGTAACTACAAATATCTGAACAGATCACACTAGCTTTTTGTTGACATGATTTTTTCAATATATTAAACTCGTCTCCAACTTTCAGGCCTCTCTCTTCCTGAAGCCCCTCCTTTCGAACTATTCCCACTATTCTCAGTGGAATTTCCTGAAATAGGATTGGACCCAAACAAGCATCAGGTCACGCTCCAAGCAGTGGGCAAAAAAAGTCACGCACTCGCTTGAAAGAGGAATCATCCTCTTTCTCAGGGCACTTTAATTCTTAGCTGAAAGAAAGAGTAGCAAGCTCTGAGAAGTCATTACAAGCATAGCATAGTAGGTACTTGAATCAAGAAAGAATAATTAATTCTGTATGTTTTTTGTAACACTCCCACATTTCAGCATTTGCTCTTTTAATGGATTGCGAATGGCGTTCAGTCAGCCAGCCTTCTGTGAATAGGATGAATCTGAGTTATTGTTCATCCTCCTTTCGGCAGCAGCTTTAAGCTGGCTTCAAAAAATGTATAGCTGGACTTTGTAGGTCATATTGCAACTGCACTTTCCTTAAGCAGAGCATAGTGAGCATGAAGCTCTGCCGCTGAATACTCTGCAGTCCTCAGAATGGAAAAGTAGACTAATGACTTACATAGAATCAAGTTTGGGATTCAGGACTCCGGGAAGTCTTCCAAGCTCACTCTGCATAGGCCAGATGGTTCCATGAAGAAGCTGTCTTGCCTCCATACAGCTAAACAATCAATTTTGCTACAGTTCTTGCAAATGCTGTCTGGTACCCTGGGAGATTTATACAAAGTGCTGTACTGCTAACAAGTCTTGTCATAGTTAGCAGCTGGCAGACAGTTTTTTCTACTCTTTTTAATGTTATAATTTTGACTTTGCTTTCTTAGTCCATTCCACATTGAACAAAATATTGAAAATCATGATAGGCCTGCAGTTATAGGATTCATTTTTGCAAACCTCAATTTACTAATCATCTGATTTATTTCAGACATTTCCGTTGGACACACTGCAAAAAACAGAAGTGTGTCATTTTAGCAATTGTGATCAAATGGATGAGGTCAGGAAACATTCAAGGGCTTGCCTCAAAGTCTGCTCTGCACCCACACAGATGACTGAGGCTATAAACCAGCTTTAATCACTGCACTATGAGCTACATACATTACTGCACCCTGTGCACGGAAGTAATTAGACATTATGTTTAGAGTGAACTGAGCTTATAGGGTAATCGAGATATTTGTTGCCCCTTTCTTCATGATGATTGCAAGGTTACTGTTTAGTTCTACGTGACTTATTTCACAAGAAAGTCGATTTAGAAAACCGACATTAATCTGTACTTCAATAGCTGATAAGTACTATCTCCCTGATAGCTTATAGAAGGCAAAAATTCTTCATTCCTAGATAAAAGATTCAAAGATTAGATTTGAATGGCCAAACTCTACTCTTGTCAGAGGCTTTATTAAATGAGAAGTCCAAAGCCCATCCCATGCAATCATCCTTTCAGTTTTTCCCTGTAATGTTTGTGTGTGTGTAAACGCACATTCAAGGATGTTTTAGTTTTCATATTCACTCTAGTGTAAGATTGGGAAGTTGACTCCTCACTGTCTACCTTTCTCATTTCCCTTGTGAGCTACTTGGATCATTGTTTTGTTTGCTAAAATACTCAGTGTCAGCTATAGGCAAAACTGTTTAAGTAGAAATGTGAGCACTTTGAACTTCTCTCACAGTCAGCTGCTTAACTACTGATAGGAATATGGTTTAACTTAATTATCTGAAGTTAAATACATCAGCAGCTGAGTTTGCTTGGGACAATGGGGACATCTGCTGGCCAGCACGACAAACGTTCTCTGAGTTCCCCAGGAAATGTAGTCCCCACACTGCTCTTGTTACCAAACTTTTCTTGAAAACAAGAGTACCATAGCAAGCAGATATCAAGATCCCTTCCATATCAAATACACCTTCATGCTCAAGGTAAAAAAGAAGCATCTGAAAATGAGGAATGGCCATATCTTCCATTGCTTCCCAGAGAACCCGGAACGCGCCTTGCAATCACAGCGGTAGCGCTGCACATCCCGAGAACTGTTTCACACCCTGAAGTCACGGAGTCACACAATGGTAGAGGTTGGAAGGGGCCTCTCGAGACCATCTTGTCCAAGTCCAGCAATAAAAAGGAATAAATGAAAGCTGAGGAGCAGACCCGAGGGACGAGGAGCCTCACACAGCCGCCCAGCCCTGGCGCCCAGAAAACAGGCCCTGTTCTCATATCTGCTGCTGCAAACAGGTGCTTGGACAGAACCGTAAGCAAAACTTCTCTTTGGTTTACTGTAATTTGGGGACTCAAAGTGATGCCTCTCCATCTGCCCTAGTTGGTAAAGCTAGGAGCTCAGGAGACTCCTAAAAGCTCAGGAGATTCCTAAAATTAAAGTTACCAGAAATCCAGCCACAAATTGGATATACCACTGTGAACATATATAGGTTTGGGATCACTGGCCAAACTGAGCAGCAGATGAGCCCAGCTGTGGCCATGCCTTGCTCTCCATATTGAGCAGAATGAGAGGGAATAAACATAGGACTTAAAATGTCTGTCACTTGTGAATGCAAGTGTATATCCACTTCCTCTCTCTTCTCACCTAAGTTAAAAATAACACTCTGGTCCTGATCATTTTTGGGATGCTAGGCAAATAATTAATTAAATTAATAATAAAACCCCTCAAAATGTACTTGAACAAGAGCATATTCAAAAAGCAAGTTAATACAGTGGGCAATGTTGGTGTTGGCACAGGGTACATGACAAGGCTGTGCAGGGAGAAATTTATCAAACTGAGGCATCAGCTTCAAAACACAGGAAGGCACCTAGGCAGGAGCAAGACAGCCCAGGGCAGCAGCAACAACCAGGCTTCCATCACAGCCCGTGAAAGGGATAAAATATGAGGCTCAGAAATAGCCTATTTCCATTTCATACCACATTTGAGAAGCTCAACAGCTTATTCTTAAAAAGCAGCCATGAATACCCTTCATTTTCTTCAAGGGGTTGCTGCTATGAGCCAGCACTGGTGAATCCAATACAGAATTTACTCAAGTTACCAGCAGAAAAAACAGCCAAGAGAGAAATAAGTGGCGTAATCCGTGTACACCACTGGCCTTCTGGATGCAACAGCACGTAACATTTTGACTTGCTGTGTTATATCATAATTCTCCTCTTGACTTCAGCTGTCACCACGTCAGACTGCTCTGATTCCCTTTCAGCGTTCCTGACAAAAGGCCCCGAGAGATTAATTCTTCTCCGTCATCAGTTCTCTACTTTAAAGCCTTCCGTGCCTTGAGGGAAGGAGAGCAAACACTGGAGGGTCAGTAGGGGGTTAAACATTCTTTGACCATATGAATCAAATGCACCGGCCTGCTAGTTGCCATGGGCTAGTACTAGGGAAAATTGATTAGCAAATGAGAGAGACAAAACAGCTAATTCTGTACAGTCATCTGTGAAAGTTCAACATTTTTAGCTACATGCTTTTTCATAAAACACTTGTATGAATCCTTCTGCTCCTAACTGCTTTGATATGCTTCCCATCAGTGCTTTGATTTTTGGCTGATTTCCATTTAAATGAAAAATCTATCCATACACAGTAGGTGTCTATTAGTATTGCCCATGCTCTGACCTGTTGGATAATTTCCTTTTGATTTTCCCAGTGTAAATCTCTTAGGAGTTTACTCCTAATATTAATACTTGCAATATTACAGTACTTGGTATCAGGAGAAGTGGGATCCAAGCGTTTTTATTGTTAAAGTGTTAAGATTTATCAAAACACAAAAAATATTCCAGCAACTTAAGTCCTATCTTGAATTTCTCTGAGGTCTGACTAGGTGTGTGAAGCTTTTCACACAGCTTGACTGGGGAATGTAAATAAGCTGCAGCAGCTCAGAACAAAAAAACTCATGGGAATATCCTCTCCCGGGACTGCACTAAGAGCATTTTGCTTTCCAGATGACTGAAAATGGTAACAGTCTGTATTTGGGTTGAACTCTTGTGCAAACTGAATGGATTTTTGCAAGATTTAAGTCATCTCTAACAGGTACCATTCGGGAGCCCAGCTCTACGCAGCTTTCCGCTTGATTCCCATTGAGCTTAGGTAGAGATAAGATCTTTCCTGTGATCTGAAAAGAGTATTTGACTTTTCATACTTTGTCTGAACACATATATACTCCGAGAGATTTGTGCTGGACAATTAACTTCCGCTCAAAAATCTGCTGGAAAATTTGAAATATTGTAGATAAATTCAGTTCAAAGTAAAACAAAATAGTGAAAGTGAGAAAAAAAAAAGAGCAACAAACTGAAAATTCAACAAAGACAGCCTGCATACACTGCACTTCTTTTACACTGCATCTACCAGAACAGTTCTTCAGCACAAACAAAATTACTCTTCTCAGGCTTTTTAATACATTCTGCTGAAAATGTTGCAAACTATTTCTTTTTCTCTTTGATCTTTTACATGGCCATCTGACATCATCTAAATGATCTCAAGAGCGAAAGCCACTCTTACGAGAGCCAGCATCACTGTGCTTCCCAGTTCACTTCAGGCCAGATGTTGAAGGAACTTTAAGAACCTGAAATTGCTGTTATTAGATTCTCAGAGGTGCCCTGAGTCCTAAATTCCACGGAATACTGGATAACATGTGTGGCTTTACAAATCCTAGTAGCTCCGTAACAGCAATTTTCACTGCTTTTAAAACATACACACACTCTTGTGGAAATGCAGCATGTATGCAAAGCCATTGCAGCCAAGTGGAAAAGCAAGCTCTACAGGTAACCATGGCACATTGACTCCTAGTTGTTTGATTTGGTTTGGTTTGTAGCATTTACAGATTGTAACTAGAACTGCGGCACCTGTCCTCAAGATGGCAAGGTCTAATGTGTTCTTCTTATCCTGAACTCCTTGGTTACTTAAATAGTTTCTTGCAAATAATGTGATGGAATATCATTTATTAACAGTGCTTTTATGACAGCAGGAGAATAATGTTTTACTTCAATTAGAAATTTACCAAAATGGGCCCAAACAACTTTTTTTTTCCTGTCTCTTGAAAACAATTAAAATTCCAGGCTATTTTGGCTAGGCTAAATCTTGAACTGAAATGAAGCCTGTTTTTCTTGAGCTGTTCTGCCTTAGGATATCCATGTAAGTCAGAAGCCCTCTGTATTTCCATGTATTCCAAACCGTACAGGCTGTCTGTCTGATTATGTCTGCATTTATATGGATCCCTGTACAGGAGAAAAATACGATGGTTCATTCCTTGGTTTGGAATTAATGACAACCTAACTGTTGTCAAATATCTCCCGTCTCTTGCTGTGCAGAAAGCTTTGCAAGTGGATATTTTAGTGTATTTTTAGATTCTTTTTGAATAGCTGACAAAGACAAAATAATTGACAACAGATGCATGGATTGAGAGATGCTGAACTGGAAGAATCAACGTAAGTCTGGAAAACCTCTTAAGGAGAGTCAGAGGACAAGGGGCAAAATAGATAAAAGAGTTTGATTTCTGGAAGTGAGTTTCACATGAGCGTTTGACTTTCATGTGACTGGACTTAGGCTACTTTTATGTGCATCTAACACCATGTGGAGTTCTGAAACTAGGATGCTCCGTGCTGGCTGGATAATCCTGACTGGTTACAAGCTAAAACTCAAGGCCTTGAAGCAATAATTTAGGAAAATCAGAGAATTTACACATGGACACAAAATATTTTAAGACTTTTTGGGGAATTTAAGAGTAGGGCAAGCTGTATGATATAGACACAATCTGTATCAAGTGAATTCTCTCGTTATAAACTGTACATGTAGAAAACATTCAAGACAGAAATACTTCATTTTTACAAGATGTTAAGATAGGATGACTGTGGTTATTTCTAGTCTAGGGAAATTCCTTTTATGCTGTAAACATTCATTGAGGAATATTCATATAGTGATCTTGTGTTTTAATATATTTTCTGGCAGATCATAAATGAAATATATACTGCCTAAACAAGCATAGGTTTCTAATAGCAGAAGAGCCTATACAGATTGCTTACAGCTGTCCTAACCACATGAAACATTGAACAACCTCCAGTAACCTTATTTTGCTGTTAGGTCATTCATTAAATATTAGATGTTAGGCAACAGATAAATAATGAGAAATTTGGCTGCATAACATTGCCTGTTGGTACAATTTTCACCCTTGACAGCAGTACAAGCCTTCTTATTGTATGTACAAGAGACTATCTAAAAGTTGTTTTCTTCTCTCTGCTACTGAACGTTAGGAACATTGCTAAAGCAAATACCTGTATGTGGATTGATTTTCCAGCCTTCATTTAAGCCAAATGATAAGATCTATCAATGCCCACCAAAAATGTTAAAAATCTGAATACATCCTAGGATCACATGTCTTATGTAGAAGAGGTTTAGGACAACCAAGGTTTACATTTTGCCCACAGCAGAAAAAATATTAAGGTGATTATACTCCAAATGTTATCAGAATAAGGTATCTGGAAATTAAAATTTGCTCTTAGTCTGTCAGTACTTATAAGTGTGTAAAATTACATTCCAGAATGCTGATGAATAGTGAATATAAAAAGGCTTGACTGCTGTGATAGCATCTTCTAGCCTCCAAAACTATTTTTTCAACTTCTGAAATATCATTTTCATACTACTACAGTTTAAGAACTTGTTAAGTCTTGGTAACTTGATTGGTTGTGAACATCTATACACACTCTACGTCTCATTTTCAAATATGTCATGCAGACAGTTTTCAACGGTGGTTGGGCTCCTGGGCAGGCAAGTGAAAACCAACTGTGTTTTTCCAAACACATGTAAGCAGATTGCATGCCTAATTCAAACTGAGTTTACACATACTCAAGAAAAGTCACTGTCTGTGCCAAAAGCATCTGTAGTTGTCCGTATTTGAACATAGGTTTTTAAATCAATTGAAAATGTAACCCCATTTAGCTATACAAGGCTAAAAGGCAAAAAAGGGGACCAATGACGAATTAGTAGCATGTTTTAGCATTAAGTTGTTTTAATCCTGTACTCATATTAAATTCATGACTGATGCACTTAAAAGGGTAGACAAGTGTGAGAAACAAGAGGGATGTGGCTTAAATTTCCTTTCAAATATACTACTATCTCTATTATCTGGCAAAATAAAAAATCATGCACCTTATCCTGAACTCTTTGCTGGTCAGCAAATGCAGGTCAGCAGTCTGCATTATGCAGAGAGTCCTGCTGCCTTTGCAGCTCTACTAATGAAGGATTCCTCCCATGGAAAGGGCTTGTAAGTGTAAGTTGCTCCTTAAAAATAACAATGGATCTACTTTGCAGTAGCTTTTACGTTTCTAAAAACCCCAGATATGTCTGCAGGAAGACAAAACTTTAAGCTAGAATGTGTCAGGGGGATTTTCCCCAACGATCACATAAAATAATGTACAAATTCATCATTCTGCTTGTCATTCTCTATTAGTAAAATACGTCATTTCTTTATTCACTTAACTGGTTTAATATTGCCAAACAGGCCTACAGCTATTGCATCGTTGTTTATATTGGTGAGATTTCTAAGCTCAAAGTGGGTTTTAATTTACATTCTGTCTCAATCTCCTCGCCCACCTATGGTGCACTGATGGAGGCCTTTTGTGCTTTATTTCCATTTCCAGACATGCTTTATGCTTGGAAGTGAAAAGCATAAAAATGATTCTATTTTCCAAGTTTGGGACAAAACTCTGATACATGGAATAGTTACAAACTGCACGAATACTCTCATTGTCATCAATTTGCTTGTAAAATAAAAGAAATTGTCTCTGTTGTGCTCTCCTTCATATGACCGTTTGTCCTTTTCTTCCCCATCATCTTACAGAAAAGCAATGTCCACAATGCAGCACTTTTTGTAATTTGTCTTTTCCAAAACTTATGTGCTTACTGCCAAATTAAAGACAAGCACTTGGAGAACATCTCTCCGATGCTAAAAAAAAAGGCAGGAGGAGATAAACCAGGAATAAAATGTGGTAGAAATAGTAAAATACCACCATTTCTGTTTTAATCTTATTCATTCAAAAAAATTTCTCCCTCAAAACTATAATCAACTGTAATGGAGACACAAATCAATGTAGACAGGAAATGGCAAAGTCCTGACCCGTTGCCCATTGAGAAAAACAGGAATTTAGCCTGACAAGATTGAAGAAATGAAGCAAGGAGAAACAGTAGATCAAAATGTATAATCTCTAGACCTCAGATCTGAAATTCTGAGGACTCATTCCAGCCAATGGAAACTCCTAATTTAGAATATTTATCCAAAAGCATGGTTTCCTTCTATGTTGGTCTTCCTAAAGACAAAGCAGAAGGTCCATGGCTTCCCACATGCTCCACCATGTGCTTCCCTCCAGCCCTGCCAAGCAGATGGCCTAAGGCCGTGGGGCTCTGCAGCTCCCCCTGCGCTTGAGCCCTCGCTCACCCCACACACAGACTGCTGGAGTATCTACAGGAAGACAGAGCCCGGATGGCAGGCACAGACGGGATGACTGCAGAAGACAATTAAGGAAGAAGAATGGAAATGAGTGGCAGACGAATGTTATTAAGCTTTTTTTAAATCTTATAAAAATATCCTATTAATTCTGAATGAGGTCAAACAGTTTGAGATGGAATACACGTGATCGAGTTTCCTTTGTTTTCTGAGTGCAATAATTGCTAAAAGAGCTGAAATTTTTTTCATAAAATGATTAAGAGTTTTAAGAGGTGACATTCGAAAGAAGGATATAAATTATAAAGCAAACATCTAAACGTTTTCATAATGCTGAAATCGTTACTGTAAAAAATGTATTTGATATAATAGGAAGCATATGTTTCGTTAGGCTGAATCCACAGAAAGTTTCTCTATGGAACCACTGTATAATCATTCACATTGAATAAAGGCCATTCACCTCACAAAACATGTCTATCCTCGTTTTGGGGTCTTTTTCACACAACAAATTCTGTGCTGCTCTAAGAAAAAGGAACTCCATGTCAGAAATAGTTTCCAACTAAAAATGGCAAACTGCTATTGTTTGAGTGAGATACAACTGTAAATCAATGCAGCTTTAGAGCTAGACATTTTGCGTAGACAAAGCTCACTTAAGCCTCTGAAATCCTTTCCAGTATTTGAAGTCCAGAAATGCCCAAAGGCCCCAATTGGAAAGCTTTCTATTTCACTGGACTTTGAGTAAGTATCTGTTGAAGTCAAATAACATGAGATTGAACTCAGAGTAATAAATCGAAGTGGAGTTTCTGTTGTTTTTTTTTTCCCAACAGCTCCTACACCCATCTCTCCTAATAGTTAGCATGACTTAGAGCCACACATTGCTTGCCCCAGCCATGAAAATCTCTTATGACATCACTGAATCAAGACAAGACCTAGCCTTTAAAAATAATTTAATGACTCTGATGATGAAAGGGATTTTAATGAGTTCATGTATAGATTCTGTAAGCTACAAACAAAGCATTTCAACAGCTGAAGTGACTTTATCAGGGATACTGTAATGGATACACAGACATTGGTGCTGCGTCTCCACTGAAGCACTGCTGATCTACTATAAGCTGCACAGAAATTACTCAGTTTGGAGTCCCTAAAAAGACTGATGCTGGCTTTCAAAATGGCTGGGGACCAGATTCAATGCTGATAAAAATGTTATTTCTGACACAACTAAATCACATGAAACTATCAGTTTTACGAAGCAATAGAATCACATTTATCATTAATTTACTGCAAGTAAGTTCTCAAACACAAAAATGCATTAAGTAGAATGCAAAATATACTGCTTTAAAAGAATATCATGCCTTGAGAGAACTAATGTATTCCATAATAAGAAAAGAGTTGGAAGCAGTCTGAAAAGCAGAAGACAGCCCATTTAATCTTCTCCTCAGTACTCACACAATGATCACAGAACAAGATGACATGGCTGAACGCCAGGCAGCTCAGACACAAAACTATTTAAACCACCAGAGCTCTGCAGTGCTTATAAGCTAAAAATGCATGGATCAATTCCACTTTCACTGAAGTCAACGGAAAGATTTTGCAGACATCAGTGGTGTTGGGCAGTGTATGGGTTATTTATAGATACACATTAAAAAAATAAGGACACGGGATGAACACTGAAGTCCTGAGTTTCTAGTAAGATAAATACGTACTGAATATACCTAAGTGTGGCTTTTTACTCCTTAATACCTCCACTTCCTCCTTGCCCAGTGTCTAGTCCATCTACAACTCAAGTCCCCACTGATCTACCCACCCACTGAGGCACTTCCCTTCCTACACTTGCATCACCTGCGGCCACTGACATTTTCTTACCCTAATTCCCCAAAGTTTCCACAGCTCTTTCTTTTTCCTGCTCCCCTGATGTGGTGAAGCAAGTTCAGGAATGCAGGCGATATTCTCCTCAGCCGTCCTTCCACGCGTGCGATTCTCAGCAAGATACTGGGCTCATGTATTTTTATGTGATATTATCTCATGGAGCATCAGAGAAAGAAGTAATGTAAGAAAGCCTGTGGGTGCCCTGGTATGCAGCAACATCTTCCAGGAGACAAAATGCTTATTAATGTCTGAGGCCATGGTCCACATCTTCTGACAAGATGAGAGCTGTTCTGCAAATCATCTAGTATCTGTGTTTTGGCACGTTTCCTACAGTCCAAATGTGTCTAGTTCCACTCTTCTCCAACTATTTTGCTTTCTCCCCAGCTGAATAAGAAATATCCTACTGGTTTTCTGTTATTAACACCATTCAGCAATGTATTTAATATATTAATCCTCTTATGGACAATAATTTAACCTATTATTTTTTCTCCTTCCTATATTTAATGATGCATACATGACTGAGGAAGAAGCAAAGACTGGTGTTTCCTACTGAATAACTTTGAACAGGATTTACTCTTTAAGGCAACCTTCATAAGATGGTTCCTTTAAAGTTACTAGAGATGTCAAAGCTCTGGTTATAGCTGCACGAGTAAGGACTTCATAATGTACCTGATCCACCTTTATTAAACATAATGCTTCAATACATCCAAGTAATTCCTTCTGCAGCTGCTGTGTATATTAAATAATAACTGGTTTATCAACTTTCAGTAAACAAGAACTTGCTCTGCCACCTGGATTACAAGTCTCAAAGCTTTCTTCTCATTATCATTACCACTAATCTAGGACAGGCCATAGAAGCTAGAAGAATTAGAAGAATTAGAGCTTCCTCTTCTGGAAGCTTCTTCTTCTGGAAGAAGGAGCTCTACCAGCTAACACAAGATTCCCTGTTAAAGGCTTTGCAAAGAGAGACAGACACATCTTTTTGCATCTCTGAGAAACCTCTGATTATGGTAGTAAACAAGCAAAAAACAGGGCTTGTGAAGACTTTAAGTATATACATTGTCTTCTACAGAAGATGCAATTTCACCCTTAACACCATCATATTGGCAGTAGGTATTAAATAATGAGTGGAGGCCATATTGGAAGACTTGATCTTGCAGATTTCTGAGCAGCTGGAACTGCACTAGCATGCAGACCCACAGAACTCTTTGGGGGTTGTGTGACAGGCTCCACAACTGCTTTTCCTACTCCAAAATTATGACGGGTTCTATGTTTGTTCAAGAGAAGCTCCTGGAACTCCCAGTAGCTGATATGCATGTGCTACAGGAACCAGTAACTGGCATTCCTTCACATACATGTCTTGCTTATAAGGCTTTCACCATTGACTGTTTATGAGGACATCTGCAAAAGCATGAGAGCTTCCACTGCATCTCCCACAGCAAGCAGCACCCAAGGCGCCCACAGCCAAAAGTACAACCTGCCTCAGTTTGGATATAACTTAGATAAAACCTAACTTAGATCAAATCCAAGTTATTAGCACAAATGAGAAGCAAACTCCAGTGATTTTAGTCTTCTGAAAATCAGCACAAAGAGGACCTGAAACAGACATCTGCCAATGGGGCACAACAGTCCCCACTGTAAGCAAAAACAGAGCAACTCTACAATTACAGGAGTAAAATGTGATAGGCATGCACAATTTGGTATTATTCTGGCATCTCTGACCTAACATTTTACTACTCAGTGTTTTATAAGCTGCCTCTGAGCCAAACCGAAAACCACACTGATTATTTTACATTAGAGAGTCTGATTCATTAAAAAGCAGTGATTTGGGTAATCTGACATTTTGTTAGGGATATTTTTGTACTGAAAATGAACACTCCTATGTGGGAAACAGCTTGTGAGCTAGTGAGTTAGGTGAGGGTGTTAAGTGCTACTGAAATAGGGTCAGAGTTGAGGGAAGCTGCCACATCACACACCCAGGCAAGGGCGTCCTTTGTATTTGTAATATGAGACACCCCACAGCCAGACACTAAGAGCATTTTTTTCCATGAACAACTGTCTGCTGAGAAAATAAGGGGAAAAAATGATCTGATACATGGAATTAAAAGGAATTAAAACTGAAGGGAACAGGGTAGGATGTGTTTAGAAAGAGAGTAGGAAGAGTTTAGAAACTCTTATGTGCTGAGTTTCTAAAAGGCAGAAAGTAGAACTTGCAAGCTAAGAGGAAAGTGCTACAACAGCTTGGTACCCATCACAACCCAGGTCACAAACTGCTTCCAGACAAGTTGGGCTGCACATATGAATGCAGCTTCAGCCCACAGGTACCAGCTATAAAACAGCTGCACTGATGATGCTGCAACAGGAATTTACTATTGTCATCCACCATTCACTACAGAGATCTGCTGAGTAAAGTACATAAAATTAATTTATAACCAAAAAAACAGACTTGAGATGACAGCCATTTTACTCCAACCTTCACAGGTCATGAGATCAAAACAGCTCTTTTAATATTGGAACCTTTCTTTCTCAGGAAATGATTCTCCATAAAACACTTATCCTTGAACAAATCTTACTCAGCAGCACTATTCTAGAAAACAAACACCAGCAACCACAAAATTAAAATAAAAATTGCAGAGGAAAATGATACCATGCCCCAATTACATAGTACAAGGTTGTGCACTGCTTTTTATACAGTATTCGGTATTTAATGATATAAATTATGGTTGGGAAATATGTCTGCAGAACCCAACAAAATGAAACAATAGTTTAGGTTTGGATTGATCATTTGACATGTCAAAGTTAATCTTCATCTCTGTGAGGTCTATTCTAATGCAGTATTTTTTATTAAAACTTAATTTATACAAATTCACTTTGTATTATTTACATTCAATTCTTTGCCTTTAATTCTTGTCACTTGCCAAAGACAGATGGCATTTGCTGAATACTAAAACTAATAATAATGACTATAATACTAAAATAGACTATGTCTTACAGGTCTTTTGCTCAGTTTAAATATTGCTTCAGATCTGCAGTTAGTGTAACTATTTTCATGCAAACTGCCCCTCTCCTCTTCCCCACCCAATATTCTCTGAAGTAACACTACTTAAAGTTCGTTGCAGCATATTCCTTACTTGGGAAATTTGCAGGACATTTTTTTTTTTGCCCATATTTTCAAAATAACATAATATTGCAGCAACTCATGAAATACATCAGGGCAAAGCATGTCTGATCCAGAAGGTGCCACGACAGGTGGTTCACAAAGGGCAATGAATGTAAAGAATAAGACGGGCACCTTCCTTTGGAGACCTGCAAACCTGAAGAAGCTTTGCTCCACATCCTGTATTATGCCAATTTCATCCAGTTTTGCAAAATGATAAAGTTAAGCCATAAGATGCTTAAGATTTCTCTACAATAGGTATCTTTAAGCAACAAACAACCATTTAGAAACTAAAGAAAAAAAAAGTGAAACTTCAAATAAACTTGGTTTTGGGTCCAAATTTCCATTAATTTCTGTTAATTGGCAATTGAAGAAAAAGTCAATGCATTCACTAAGACACTGCAATAGGATGCACAGATGGCCTTATCTGATCACTAGAAAGGATTACAGTTCACTTCCGAACTGATATTTCAAAATTCTTCCTTTTGGAAGTAAAAAGATCAAAAGGTTAGGAAGGTTATAAGAAATCAGACATTATTTTAGGCATATTTAGCTCAGGGCAGCACTTCCAAAAGCCAAAATATCTTGCTGCCTCTGAGAAAGGCTTTAAGCAAATTTTAACTAAATGAAAGGTAACCTCCTCCCCTGTAAATGGAGGCAAAAGATGATTTACTGCAAAGGAAATGTTTGTGAAAATATAACTTTTTTCTCTTTTTTTTAGCAGTTAAACCTTTCTCTTTGATTCCTGCAATCTAGCTCCTAGTACAGTAGATAGAAAATAATTCACATTATTTAAGTTATAAACCACTAGTTCAGGTGGATTTAATTAGCAGTGCAAGGAGATGGCGCACTTCCAGCACACTACCAAGCAAACTTACATGCCTGGTATTCGTGACTTCTTCATCTTGTGGAACCTTATCATTTGATTTATGGGCTGTTTGAGTTTATAACTTCTCAGACAACGCTCAAGTTTGTATAGGATTTGCCTTTGTACTTTCCTTGCTATTTATAAGATCAGAGTTATGAGCAAGATTTGGGCAGGATACCTGCACTCTAGCAAGGCTGGGCAGGAGGTTCTAACAAGATGCACACTTTTCATTAGTAACTTGCAAGTGTTTTACTGCTTTCCAGCAAACATCACCAGGAACAGACAGTGAAAAAACAGATATTAAGTGAAGACTTTGCCCAATAAAGCCACAGCTGTGGAACAAAGTAAAACTCAAAGTAAAAAATCATACTGAACACCACTGAACACCAAGCAGACTAAAAAATGCTACCCTGAATCCTGCGGCTTCTGGGTAAAACCAAGCTGTTAAAAAGCCTTACAAAGCACAAATCAGTTCCTCAAATATCCCAATAACTAGCAGGAGGAGAGTCTTTAAAAGAATCACTGTATGAATTCTTTCAGTCAAATCTAGAAAGTCTGCGGGACGAGCGAGAACCAGCACAGAGGGACTGAATTCACTGCATTTCAGAGGCCTCCCCCAGCTGAGCTCTGGTCCATTTGTTTGCTCAGACATCCTGATGTTTTCCATGCCCATCTTCTTTTTCTCTCCCTCCTCTTTCAAGCCAAAGCAGGCCGGTCTCGCCTCTCCTGACTGAGTCATTTCAGCCCTGTGACTCCCTGCTGAACCTGCTTGGCGCCCACTCGCTGCTCAAGGGCTCCGTTTGGGTTGGCAGGAAGCAACGGCTGCCTGCACTGGCATCTGCCTCCTCTTCCATGGTATTTTTACATTAATCCCACTTTACGTTTTCTCTCTAAGTGGTAGAATAAGGATTCAGCATAAGCTTGTCTCCTCTGGCCTAGTTTTAACCACTTTATGAGGGGTACAACCCAATTTTGTTGCTGTCTGTTAGTGCTAACGCTGAGTATCCACAATGCCGTAGTCAGCTTGGAAGCTGCCTCTGGGAGTTGACATCTAAACAGAAGGTGGAAATCTTGGCTCCACTGAAATCAAGTATTCTTGCCATTGATTTCAGCAGAACAAGATTTTTATGCATATCAGAATAGTTTTTATTATCTTAACATAGACATATTGACTTTATGAAATAAAATCATTCAGTTAAAATGAAGTTGAATGCCTGTTGTTAAACTGCAGATGTTTTTATGTCATTGTTCTTTCAAAAAAAAAAAGATTCAAACATTTTACAAGGACAGTACAATGATCACTGGGAATACAGGCCAGCTAAAAGCCAAGATTGCAGTCAATTTTATTAGAAGAATGATCAAACGGTATTGCTTTACATGAATTACAGCAATGAGTCTGCTTGTGGGAGACACTTCAAACTAGACATCTTATACTGGGACTTGTCATAGAGCCAGCAAAAGCATTATCATCTCTCCAAACACTCTTCATTTCCAATTTTATTTTTAGGATCAGTTGTTTTCCCCATGCTAATTAACTAACAGTTCTACCACTGAAAAGATAAATGCTGCTTCATCATCTTCTTCTCCAAGCATTCAAAACTAGGAAAACACCGAGATCCTGTTGGGACCAAGGACTGTTACTAAGAGAAACGCTTGACTGAGAAGCAAGCTCACAATCTTCGCTAGCCTAACAAATACTTTCTTCTCGTATTTGCTGCTTTACATGTTGCTGGGTTAACGTTTCATCCTAGCTCTAACATCCACATGCATGGCCAGACATGTAACAAATATCCTATTTTCATCTCAAAAAAAAAAAAAAAAAAAAAAAAGAACAGCAATAATGCAATTTTGCCAAAACAGTATAACAAGTAGAGCTGATTTTATTTCTGCATGTTTCAAAGCATAAAGCCTATTGATACACAGTAGATCTTCTCATAATTTTTTTCCTTTTTTTCCTGGAGTATTTTAGTACATGGTATACCCTCTGCAGGTGTATCATATGCAGAAACAGTCTTATTCAGTGAATATGACATAAAAGTTGCTGCTAAGTTACCTTAACTTATTTGCAAATTCGAACACCTGGCAAACAATTTTTCTTCAATTTTTTTAGAAAAAAAAACATGCAGCACAGTTACATTATTTATAGATTGCTTGTTTTCTTGTTTTTTTCAGACACCTCCAGGTTTTTAAAACATATATGCATCACACACAATCTAATTAAACACATTTAGAGCTGAAAGAAGATCTGTCTTCAATTTGGCCATGGTTTCATAAATCTGCAAGGACAATTTCTTCAGTCCCCAGTTATAAATGTATGCGATACCCAGATGGCCTCGCTCTGCGTTACAGACCTCCAGTCTGATGGCTGCGGAGCCTGCGAAGGTGACACACCAAACTCCATGGAGCACAAAGTGATCCAGAGGCCTCCTTCCACTGCCCTTGAGCACTGCACATCTAAAATTTCATAGGAGACTTCAAGCAAGTCAGTACAGGATCCAAAAAAGATGGTTTTCAAGTGTATTAATGGGCTATTCCTCATGCTAGAAAAAAATATCTGGAAAAAAGATGTAGGGAGCTCAAGAGGCAAGCACATGGGATAACAATCTCCAGAAAGTGACTGAGAGGAAATAATGGGATTTATGGCTTAGTTTTCTTGGATGGACTTGAAATCTCATCTGGCCCCATGTGTTAATTTGGCTCAGCATCATAAGGATGTTTATATACCATGGAAAGTGTATGCAGAAAAGCTGTGACAAACTGCAAGAGTGTTGCTCGGGACACAAACATTGTCTCACTATTTCAAATCCACTTCTGGATGATTATTAGGGAAACAACCCGTTTCCCTCAGTGTTTTACTCAAGAGCTAAAATTCTTAAGATGAAAGACTGAAAAACACAATAAAGCTAAGAATGAAAAAGCCTGTAAAACGAGGGGAAAATTGTTCACAACAATCATGAGGCATCAAACCCTAGCCTTGCATCCCCAGATACTGAACCACTCACACAAATGGAATGAGTAGCTACCCAGTGTCTCCAACTGTGCACAAAATCACAGCAGAATATTGAGCAACTGGCAAACACTGAAGTCTCTAATTGCCAGACAAAAGGGATTTGAAAGACAAAGACAAATGGAGTTGTATGGCTGCATTGGCAATACAGGGAGGCTTCTAAGGAGCTGAGGGTGGTGTGCGAAATCAAAGGTAGAGAAATAGCACCCAATGTGAAAAAAATCTCAGAAAAGGCACTAGGAAGGAAGACGCCACATACCATCAACTGGCTTCTGAAAGGCCCTTCATAATCCTGCCAGAAGGAGTGTACAAAATACAAGGGTCAGCCATGAACTATCTGCAAAGCAATTGTGATCGTTTCAACACCATGTTTTTATGTTGCCAGAATTATGTGAGGGCAACTGAAAAACAAGAGGATGGCATGTGAAAGTTAGAGCAGTCTAGCAAAAAGTAGGTTATTTTCACCGCTCTAAGCGGATGATAAATTAGCATGTTAAAGTAGCAGTGGAGGAGGAAACTATGGAATTTCTTGAACTGACAATGTGAAACTCAAAGATTTGTATTTCTCAGTCTCTACCTATGACATGCAGACAACCCTCCCTTTGGCCCCTCCGCAATGCAGCTGTCAGAGGTTCTCTTAGAAGTAAAACAAGATTAAAGGCTGTAAAGTTCCACTTTTTTTTTTTTTTTGCAGGAAGGGAAAGAGAGACTTTGAGTTTACCCTCTGCCCAAATCTTTCTAACTTCATTAGTTCTATGATTGAAGCCACATTGAAGCCTTAATACACGCCTAAAGTTAAGAATGGCTTTAGCTACTGCCTTCAATATGGATAGTCCTAACTATGCGCTTTCCTAAACTGAATCCCTGCTGATTAAAATGAGGTTTCAACGAGCCAATCACAGTGAAATGTTTTAAAATTGAAGTTATTTTAGAAGATAATTAAAAGAGTAATTGCTAAAATGAAAACTTAGCAGACCTGGAAATGATCAAAACCATCACAGCTGTCTTCCATGAGTTTAGCTTTCTGCTAGAAAGGCCAAGATGTTAAGAGACTTTCCAGCTTTACCATCCAGTGGAGCATTTTTAGATTTGTGGCCAGACTGAGTGATCTTCAGCCAGCATCCGAGCCCACAGTCTTACATTCTGGTTTCTCTTGATACCTCTGCATCATTTCGTTCTTTTATTTACACTAATTTCATTCTTCCTGTCTTTCATAGACAGAAGCAGTTCCTTGAATATCTTTAAAAATCCTGGTCTGGATTTCAGTAAGGTGGTTCCCGCAAAATTCTAGATTTGCTCCTCTATGAAAATGTACAGTTTTACATAATGCAGTATTTCACATGCAACTTTGAATAACAGGAAATTTTTACTTGTTATGTTTTATACATATTACAGAAGCAAGACTTGACTTCACATTGGGTAAGAATGATGACTAGAAAAGCAGAGTTGAAGACAATGTTTTGTTCCATTGATGCTGACTGATTTGTTTGCCCTTTCAACAACCTTTCACTGGTGTTTAAAAGGGTGCAAAAAAACAATTTCAGAAATATCAGTGCTGACAACTTGCCCTTTCTCAGAATTATTGCTTTTATAGAAACTGCATAAAGAGGCTTCATGAGAAATATAAATTATTTTATTAAGACTGAAGGATTTACTTGAAAGTAATCCAAAACTAAACATAAGTGGCCTCTGGCATAACATATGTCCAAATTTTGTAGCTGTGAGGCACAATGAGGAAGCCTTGCTTATTTTTTGGGCTGGCAAAATAAACATATTAAACATATACAAGACAAAAACAGCCAGGCAGGATCTAGGTCATGTAAGACCAAAGAAAAACCAAATACTTGCATTAGAGTATATGTACAGAGCAGAAATGTGATGATTGTGAACTACTGGGTCTTTCAAGGCTTTCGCTTGCAGAGGACTCTCATTACAGTGACTGAAGACAGTAATTCCACAAGCTGCATTTCATGCCATTCACTGCAGTGCAAGTCAGAGATTAAATAAAGGTTGCAGTATAGTAACTTACTTAGTGCGATAAGCAATAAGGCATAATCCATGATTCCAATTAAATAAGGCTCATGATCTTTAGTAGGGATGCAAGGGAATCATAATGAAAATGCTTCTTGTTCATTTTTCTGCCACAGCAGAAAGTTTCAGTGTGTGAGAAAAAAATGTAAACAACGAAACAACACCACCACCACAACAGAAGATGCTGAAGGAAAGGAGCTAATGAAGTTAGAAGTGAAATAAATACAAGTATTCAAGAAGGAAGGCACTGACCAGGACAAAAGGCACCATGTGGAACAAGTAGATGAGAACCCTGCCTTTTGGCCAGGAAGATGATCTGGCGAATGAGAAGAAACTAGGGCTGGGCTGGTGAGAAGAACAGGCAGACAGGGCAGCTGATCAGAGGGAAACTGAGAGCCTGTTCACAAGCCATGAGTTGTGATATGCAAGAACCTAGTGGAAATGGGCTGAGTGAGTGAGGTGACAAGGGCAAGGAAAGCTCAGCCTATTCTTACAGTAAGAGGGAGCTTGTAAAGAGAGCGAAGATCTAAAATCTCAGTCCTCGAAATGGAAGGAAAGCAAACAACAGCCTTTCAGCAGGATGAACAAGGCAACAGCTTTATGAGGACCGACTGAGCCCCACAGTAACCACAGTCGCAGCAGTGCAAACGGCTTCCAAAGAGAGACCCCCTGGGCTTGTTCAACAGGCAGGACCCAAGGCACTCAAGGGAGATGTGAGGGAAAATCAGAACACACCAAAAGGGCAGAGGCAGCTTCAGTCTCCTGCACGGCCTCAGGACTCCACGTCCTCACAGCAGGAGCAGCTCTCCATTTCCCTTCTAGATTCGGTGCATTTCAACAGAAACAGCATTTCAACAGAAACAGGGGCAACACTGAAATAGCTGGTTTTATAAAATTGGGAATTAGGTATCAGCTCTTCCTATTTACCTGAACATGGTAATTGCATGGTGTTTTAAAACATTATTTTTAAAATTCACTTTACCAAAATCCATACTTCACATTTTTTCTTGCATGGTGTTATGGGATGACAGCACATCACATTTTTTAATAGTTGAATATACCATTGAAGAACAAAACACAGCTAACATCTAGGAGGATGATTAAAAAAACTACAGAAAGAAAGCCAGACTACTTCATAATACTGCCTCTCTGTGGTAAATAATTTTTTAATCACGTTTCAAAGTCTCAAGTAAATAGATTATAGAGATAAATAATCTAAAACCAGATACATGCAGTTCTACTAACTTACTCCTCTGCAATTCACACCAAATTCTTTCAATGCAGTAAGAACTAATTCAGAAAAATAAATATCCCACGAGAAATATGGATTTAATTGTTAATGCTGTTACATTGCTAAAATAAAGCAGCTGTGATCACATACCCAGATAAAGCCATTGTTCAACTATTTTTGTTAAACATCTTTGCAGTGATGAGTCCAGCTCCCCAAGAGCTTCCCGGACCACCCATTGCTCCCTAGGTG
>JAVCKT010030262.1:11644-25635 GCA_032273925.1 Rhynchotus rufescens | reverse complement strand
TTTTTCTCATTATTATTTTTTGTATGATAGTGGAGTTGAGAGAACATAGGCTAGAAACTCATTAATGGGAGGATGTGAAAAATTTAATTGGGGGCTAGACAACAGGTTGTTGTCCTAGCACTGTTGCTGCTATGAGTCTAAATATCAAGGGAAAAAAGGTATTTTGGCCTCAACAGAAAAAAATAAACGAACAAAAAACTTGTTCTCTTTACTTTTACTTATATGTCTTATGCTGTGTACAGATTCCCACAGATTGAGTAACAATGAACCAGAAACTACAGCTGAAAAGGTTAGTCCCACCTAATGATTTCTGTGAGAAGCAAACAAATATGACAAAAATTGGTAACTATTTTTGATCTCTTTGGTAGAGGAAGAACTAAACTATATATTTACTGAGTCATGCTAGGAGCCAAGTTACGGATGACAAAGAGCTGTTTCTTCTAGTAGTTGCTTTACAGCTGTAAGAAACTATTTTCTCCTATGCTGTGCCAACCAGCAAGGGGTAGATATTTTATATATTAGTCCTAGAATGTCTCTTCAAGGCAAAATTCATACTAAATTTATTTTTCAACTGGGAAAAAAAGGAGGAAAGCAAATAATATTGGTAGTGTTACAAAATGCAGTTCAATTCGTCAGTATAACTACCTGGGAAAGACATAATTTGAGATTGCCTTGAACAAAAATTACTCTAAAAACAGTGGTATCTTTGTGGCATAATATATTGCAATCTACAAGTAGTTAGATTCAAGTAGATATATATGTATCTGTTCTCCTGACAAATCCCTGAACATTGTTGCTGGGAGAGTTTCTCCACTGCAGGGATATTCTTGGAGGAAAGAGCAGATAGTTTGAAAATTCATATAGTGCTCCGTGATTTCTAGAATTCTTGAACTTTGCAAATGAAAGGGACTGTAAGTTCAGAGCACGTATTTGGACAATTAGGCACTTAGTATGCTGGCTGTGTTATTCTTTCTGTTGTATTTGGAGTTTTTGAAGCATTCCTTCTTTAGTAGATTATATCATCTGATGGGTAATTTATGTACGTCTTGTCTGTCAAACCACTTCCTTTAACTGTAGACTTGGATGTGAGTAAGAAATGAATAATAGATGTAATGCCATTCACAATCTGTCATGACGTACCAGTGTTCTCTGTTAAATCCTACTGATTCTGATGCATCTCCCTGTCTCACAGTTTGTGTTCTGCTGGGAAAAAAAAAAATAACAAAAAAAAAACCCCAAAAAAACAGATTTAAATAAGGGGAAGTAGGGAACAGGAAGTGTTCTGCCTAATTCCTTGTTTCACCCCTTTCCATTGCTCGCTAGGGCTAAGCCTTGCTGCAAAAGTAATCCTTTTGCTCATTTCTAAAATATTACATTATCTTTGCAGTGGCACATTGCTCTATATCACTTTTCTGCACATTTCTATACTAGCCTGAGATTTACCCACATTGTGGGAGCACACACAGCCTCTGCTAGGAGTTTTAAAACACAAAGAATGCATTGCATGACCTCTGGTGTGTGTATGCAAGGAGGCATGAGCTTCAGTGCAACAGAGTGCCGTGTGGGAGATAACCAAACCTCGGTACAGCGGATGCTCAGCAGCTGAACCAGGCTCTTTCCTGTCAGAGGTTGTTGTGGTGGTAAGAGCAAAGAGCGCAGGGATACAGCCTACCCATGCCCTATGCAGTTTATTGGTTTCACAGGCAGCTGGCCAGGTACAGTTATTATTTAACAGAAAGGGAAAACATAAAGACTCCTTTTTGTTTCTTCCCCTGCTTTCTGCCCACACCAAGTTAGTAATAATCCACCTCCTTGATTTTTCTTCCAGGTTTTAGTCTTTTTTATTTTTATTTTTCCCACAGAAAGTGTATGTAATAAATTTACTGATCCGACAGCATTAACATTTCATTAGTTTTGCAAAGTGTAAAAAATTATTTTGCATAAAAAAGATCAAAATAAGTCTTCCCTGTCTTACTGAGACATGAGTTGTATCACTTAGGCTGTATCTGTTTGTACCACTTTCTCATATCTGTTGCGGTTCATCCTGAAAAGCATTCTCTCCTCTTACTTAGCATTGTAAATGTAATTCTGCTGCATCACTGCACTTTTTACTGAATCTCAGGTTCATGGGCAACAAACTGAACTAAGTTATTTATTTTGTAGAATTTTCTTTGCCTTTTAAATGTGTATATGATCTTTTTCTCCTTAGTAGTTCTTCTATTTCCAGTATCTCCTTGCTGCCCCACCACCTGCTTTCCTGACCCAATCCTTTACCACCCACAGTCTATCACCTCCAGCATAACAGCTGCTTGCCACTCTTTTCAAGGAAAGAAAAATTAATCAAAAATTAGCATCTCCTTGTTCTTACATTATAAATCCAGCTCCAGTTAAAATAACATTCATAATTTTTTATCCCCTGATATTTTTCCCTTGATCTCTTTTCTCCTGTTTGCAGTCAGTCTGTTCTTGTGACAGTGTTTTCTTTGATCATGAGGAGAATTTAGATCGCAAGCGTGCACATCAGCAAGCTTAGCTGAAAGTTCATTTAAAATCCGAGTTGCTCGGGATCTCTCATGGGAAATCTGGGACCTCACTGGATTCTGACAACCTTGATTCCAGGTCCCACTCTGTGCCGTGTGATACACAGATTTGCACACAAAAGCTGACTGCAGAAATCACGCTGGCACAGAAATAAACTTCTCTGTTTTCGCTGTTCTAAATGAAAGCTCTGCTTTCCTTAGCCTGAAGTGTCTTTGGCTCCTCATTCAAGCTAGAAGACTCTAAACTATGCTTGAATAGCAGCACCTTTAGTGCAGACTGCTTTGGGAACCAATAAACCAATTTCCCCTGCCCTTGATTGGTCTCTTGAGGAGCACAGCATGTTCCCAGCCATTTTCAGATGCCAAAACTGTCATGACAAAGGCAATTAATATGGTAACAAGAGAGTTAGCATCCAAAACACTGTTTCCTGAGGGGCTTGTCACATAAGCTGCAGAAAACATTAGAAACAGTTGCAATCTGCATTTCTTTCCCCAAATGCAAATTTCTGCGAACCCTTGTAATTGCCCACATCTTGTATACTTGCAGCCAGACGAAGATTGAAAGTCTCATCGACTGGCATACAAAATATACTTCATAGTAACCCAGACCTGTAAAGGCTACCTTGGTCAAGCAGTAAAGAATAAGCATATATCTCCCCAGTGATTAACATATCTGTATGTTACTAGGAAAGATGCTGCCAGACTGGGTGTTCACATACAGTTCAGACATAATCAAGGAGTATCTGGTTATTTTGTCCCTGTGATTGCTGGCTGTTACATTATATTGCAGTGTAAATAAGTTGTTAAAAACATCAGTCCAGCTCCTCAGCTGTGCCATATATGTTGGACACAGGTGGTATGACATAAAAAGATCTATTATTGTATTGCAATCCTGGGGCTGATTCCAGACCTAATTTTGTGAGTCTAATTCCAAAGGACCATTATGTTCAGAGGGCTCACAGTAACACATCAGCCTTCTGACTCACACCACTATAATCCAATCAGTATTGTAGGAGAAATGGCATAGCTCCATTTCATATTCCCTCTACTCAGGAGAATCTTCATCTGCTTTGTTAAATTGGCTTTATAGCCCATTTATGCCACTAAAGCAGCACAAAGAATGAGACCAAGAATGTGGTGCATTTCTATGTCCAACTTAATTGCATGCTTTAATGAAAACATAATAATATAAGCAATATTTATTTTCATGGTGGGATATAAAGTAGATTTACCTATGAATCCATGCAGGTCTCTGGGGTTTCAGCAATTAGATAATCTGCTAAATATACACATACATACACATATATATGCATATATTTAGCCCTTCTTGGGCTAAAGTGAGCTATTCTGGCCCCTTGGGTAAATCTGCAATTATGCAGCCTTAGAACACAGGTATGTGAAGCTGTTGCAGTCTATCATTAAATCCTTTTACAAAAAAAAAGTGGATTATGTTTACAACAAATGCTCTCAAATGCTTCTTGACTGCTTGCTCCAGTATGTCATATAATTATGTCTGAGAAGTGTGTTCTCTCTGAAGAAATATCCATAGGAAAAAATGTGGAAGCCAGATATTAAGTCATATAATCTACCTTATTTGTGATTCTCCTATTGTAAAAACTATGTCAAACCTCTCTTTCTCTGTCCCTGCTCTCAGCAAAGTAACACTGTACTTGACAGCTATAAAGCTTATGTTTAGGTTACTGCTTTGGTTTCTTTCTTTTTTTATTTTTTTTTCAAAAGCAGGGCATTTTTATGGCAGATAGGAGGAGGATGATGGGGATTTTTTTCACTTTTGAGACAGTGAAACTCTGAGAATACCATTCTGAAACAAGTACCATCACTCATCATTTTCAAAAATTTGGCTGAAATTCTTCCTGTACAAAGCATAGGATAATGATAATGTCATAGAGGCTGTGAGAGAGCATTTATTTCTACTATCTAACAATTAATGGCAAGGGTTTCATTCTAAATTAAACTGGAAACGTGTAACTTTTCTGTCTACTTATTTAGAACCTATCTACAGATTCAAAACCTGATATGCCCTCTTTTATAAGCGCACAAGATGGCTCCACCAGAAGTGTTTGAAACCAGATGGACCTCCTGTTCACAACAGTCACAACCAATGATGCTGGAGGTTCATCTCACTTAAGTGAGCCCTTTTACAGAACTAGAAACCATAGAATTTCTGAAAAGAATTTGCAGCTAAATTACCTACAATTCTTTTTGTTTTCTATTTTTTTTAAGGCTATGAAGACATTCATACATGGATTTTCTTGGAGAGAAAACACAAACTAGTACTCCAAAAAGGAATCATGGTATATTCAATGAACAGTCTGCGGGACAGGATGGCAGAGTGTGCCAGGTACCATCTGATAGGTACAGGCACACTCAGACACACTTGCAGAAGGCATTTCAGCCCATCTAGGATTTTAATTGCTTTTCTTAGTGTCCTATCACTTTGCTGTTATAGTGGCCAAGCGGTACATGACTCTCTTGAGCCAAATCTTTGCCAACAAATATACACATATCTTGCAATTTAGAAAAGCTTTCCTTTCTTTCGCATCTAAGCCTCAATACTGTTCTACTGTTACTGAGATTGTGGTTCAAGAGCATTAAATTCAGCCTTAATGCTCTCTGTTTCTCTGCAAGGAGTGACAACAGTCTACTACTCTCTCAATTAATAACTAATGGATTTTAACTGAAAGCTAATATACAGAATGTCACTCATGGAAATGATATCAGTTAATTCCTTTTATTCCTCTCCACTTAATTAAGAGATACAATTCCTTCATCTTTTTATGCAAAATCAGAGCCATGAATTCATATCAAGACAATAAGAGACTTGTGTTGATTTTGTTCCCTTTTTATAGTCTTATTCATGCACTGTCACCTTGCAGTTTCAGTAATACCTTAGTGCCAGACCAGCAAAGATATGACACAGTGAGGGAAAGACAGCAGTGTTGAGGTTCCCATTGCCTGAATGCTTTTTCATCTCTCTTCCATACTGTTTCCCTCTCAGAGGCCCTAGGAGCTACCTCACAGCAACTGAGACATCTGCCACACTGTGTAGTTATTCATAAGATATTGATGATAGATGGGGAAGAGCATGGTGAGAAAAACATCATTTCAGTTTCATTCATTTCTCCTGAATCTCATCTAGGACTCCTGTGTGTGGAGTTGCATTCATGAATCTAAGCACATCTGAATTAGTATTAAAATTTTATTTCCCAATACATAAGCCAGCATAATGATTCACTACAGACTTTTTACATTTAGCCAGAAGAATTCCACCCTCTATAGCCAATAGAGTATGAAAGTAGGAAAAACTTATTGCCATGGACTTACATGCATATATTTACTCAGAATGTGTAACCACAGGTGTATAACCAGTTCCTACTCTATACCTCATGTCAGGTTTTATCTCATCAAACATAAATGTCTACAGGGCAGACATTAACATCTGACCTAGTCAGTGTGCACTACTACCTCTGTAGTCAATGGTGAAAAGAAATCATGAGAGGATGATTGATTTTATCCTAAGGTAGCTATCTGAAGCAGGGCAGATGAATTGCATCCTAAAACTGCTTATTTCTCTCCATTGACTGTAAAGGGAGTATACAGTGATTAACTCAGATGTAGATGTCTACAGTTAAGTGAGATGAATACCATCCTAAGTGATTTCTAGAGTTTTTCTCACCAATCTTTCTGTCATGGGAAGGTCTGTGCTTGGTTTATGTCATCAGTCTAGAGCAGAATCAAAATTACAGACATCAGAAATAAATGAGATCCATGTCACAAACAAACTGAAAAACAAAACAAAAATGGCAACAAAATAAAAAAAAAACACAAACCATCTTGCTTTCCTTCCTGCATAGTGATGGTCAGGTCTTCTATTAAGAAAGACTTTCAAATTCTGTGAATATTCAATAGAAAATGAATAAAAGGATCTGTAACAGTAAAATGGTTAGAGAATCTGTTGAGTAACTGTTACTTTAATTAGCCTTTCTTCTGTAAAGAAAGCTTTGAATTACACATTATATAAACTTCTTATCTAACAAAAAATAGAAAAGAGTGCATGACAAAATGCATTGTTTTTAATACAAATTGTGGTTTGGAGTCAATCACTTGTCAGATATTAAAACCAAGTAGAGTCAGGAGAAGAGAAAGGAGGAAAAGGGATAACTTTTTAAGAAACCATGGAGTTTCATCATAGTATGATCATGACTGAAACGTATAAGTTAACATTTGTGTTCATCCTCTAAAACTTAGGGCTTTAAAAAAAAAAAAAAAAAAAAAAAAAACAATGAAAAGGTAGCTGAATGTTGATGCACTCATCCTCCAGACTTACACTAGTTTATTATCAGGTATTCTTGGTTCATGCTAGAAAGCAAATCCCTGACCAAAAAAACAAACTACCAGTTTGAGGGTTTTTTGTTTTTTTTTTTAAGTTGTTAATGCAGAATGCAGGAAGATGAATTTTGCATCATTATAGAGGCTGCTTTGACCAGTGATAGCAAATGAAAGATTAAATGATAAAATGTAGATTTGTCATATAGAACTGTGCCCTGTGTTCTTGCCCTAAATACTGAAATTCTCATTCAACCTTTAACATGAAGTACGACTATTTGAAATCTAGAATTAAAAAGCTAGACATGCAGAGTCAGGCATAGTGCCTCAGAAGTGAGGGAGAAAGGATTGGGAAACAGACAATAAATCATGGATTATATTTACTGTGCAGAATGCAAAGGGATTGATGGTTCTCCAATGCTGCTGCATACGCTGCTGACACATTAAGTGATGCTGTGACTTTCCAAGCTCATATTCAGAAGGAATGACTTCCTGCCAGAGACTAAGGAAAAACTTGTAAAAAATACTCACACATATTAGATTGCTGCAACTTTATACAAAATGCAAGGGACTTATCCTTGACAAATAGCAAAGGCATAGATGATATTCTGGTGACATGCCAAAGACCATTTTGGTGCATGATGCAATCTGCAGGCAGAGCATGTGCACAACAAGGCGCTGCAGTTGCTGATACTCTGTCTAGACGCTCTTAAAATGAAATTAAAGCAAGAACTTTGAAGATGTTTGAGAAAGCTGAAACTTAAGAAAGTGTCTGCAAACCTTAGATTAGTATCTGATTCATTGTTACAATTCAGAGAGGCTTCTGCTGAAAATCTGAAGCTCCATTTTTTTTGACAGTCTCACGAGAAGATCAAACTATTCTAGAAGTAGTCACCTGTAGCAGTCTCCAGACTTTCAAGAGAAGTATTTTATTTCATAGAAGAAAGATCATTTCCCTAGGAAAAGCACAGAAAGTTGTAATTTGGACTCTTCACTACAGTTATATGGGAGGTAGTACAAGTCATATATATATTTTGCCCAATGATAGAGAAAAGTATTACTATGATTATGGGCAGTGTGAGTTCTCTCAAGAGACTGACTTAAAAACAACAACAAAAACTTTATAGTTGATCACACACCAGACCAACCCTAGGAAACTGGGTAGTTATGGACAGCTAAGCAACAAAAGCAGAAGTACTGGAATATAACTGACTACTTTTCAAATGTGTATTTTCTTGGCTTTTCTTGTTTGAACATTTAAATCACATGTGAAATATATATGCCTAGAAACAAAAATGAGCTGAACTTGTCAGAGCCAGCAGGTTACAATTTGTCATTTCACTGTTAGAACAATTACACCTTCCAAATTACTAGCTGCCAAAACTGTCCTTAAGATAATAGTGAAGGGTAGTATGCTGTGTGTGCAGTGTGTCTTTGATCAAGAGGGTAAATTTCTTACTTTGCTTCATCCAAAATATATGAATCAATAGCGTTAAGCAGTGTCTAGCATAACTGATTTTGGTGAGAGAGCAAGAATGCTAACTTCATGATAGAGGAGAAACTCCAGCTTAGTCTGAAAGTTAATCTTTCTAGAAAAAAAAATAAAGAAAAAAAAAGAGAGGCTAGATAATATTCTAAAAATGCAAAATTTACTAGTCTTTTCATATTAAGTGAAAGATGCTCAAAACAGTTATATCTCAGATCTGAAGACAGGGAATGCTTTTCAGCAATTTGACGTTTCTGATTTTGTTTCTCATAGGAACAATCAACTCAAGAAATCAGTGTTTTCATATTGTTAAGAGCTACAGCATTAACAATAGCTTATTCTTATTCAAGTCTTTTGATGAAAATCTTAGGAAGACGTCATTTTAAGTGTCAAAGTACACTCGAGAAATCTGATTATTGCACAGACTGATAGTTACATTATATACACTTCTCAGAATGATGCTGCATAATCTCCAATTTGCTCCTGAACTAACCAATGGTTTACTGAAACTAGCTCAAATAAGAGATGTCATTGTAAGTGTTGTGGCTAACGAGTCTCTTTAGCTGTTTAATAGCCTACTCTGTGAACACAGAAGCAAAGATGTATGCCCTCAAAGCACTAGGTTTCTACCTTGTGTCTTATTACATTTTCACACTTTCAGATGAACAAAGAAGAATCATTACCACATGCTCCACGAGGAAAAATGTGCAAATGTATCTATAATAGCTAAAATACAGTAAGAATTATTAAGAATATACTAAAAACTACTTCATTAATTCCATTTAATAATATGTGCATGACTGTATGAGCAGTGCGGCTTCCAGGTACCTGGTTCTACTTCCTATGCTTTACGTTTTCTTGGAGAGCAGATAGATATAGACCTGCAAAACCATCCAGCTAAATTTCTATCCTGCTTTTTTACAATATTGTTTTGTCTGGTTGTCTTCCAGATGGAGATTTTAGCTGCAATGTTTCCTGGGCATGTATTATCTAAGTCAAGATCTCACAAGAAAAGTGATGATAGAAATATGAAAACTGACTAACGTTTTGAAGTTGATATAGCTGCAAATTCAAACAAATGCTTGGATATTCTTTGTAAATTTATATATATGGTTAAATATGGGAAACCACATGTTTTGTTACACATTGATTAAGCACATAGTTTAACTGCTCTTCTTGAATTCAAAGAAAACATTAACAGATGAATAATCAAAGCAGGGTTCACTACCAATTCACTGGTGTTTCTAGTGAGGAATAGTTGGGTAAAGTGCTTTTAACTACTTATGCTTTGCTATTACTTGGATCTCTCAAAGCATACTCATAGGCAAGCTGAGGAATATATCTGGAGGAAGCTTCTGTAATATATCTGAAAAATGATTAGAAAATCTTGTTGAATGAAAAGGTATTGCTTTCTAATTTTCAGTACTGAACTGGACCATTTGTGCTGGGCTCTATAGGGCTTTATGCTAGGTGCATTAATAGAAGATGTGGTTATTAAATATGCAGACACAAATGAGCTTGTATGGCATGGTCATGGTATAAAACTATAGATCATAATAAGCATGTTTCCCACAGCATATCTTTCCATCTTGCTTTAGACTAGTTTCAGAAACTAGGGAGTCAACAACAACAATAACAAAAACAACAAAATAGAGAGATGGACCAATCTGAGACAAGACATAGGTGACCAATGAGGTCTAGAATACTAAACCTTTAAAGGATCATCTAGTTGCTTGGATTGCTTAGTGCAAAAAAGAAAAAAAAGTCCAAGAGAGTCTAAGATGATGATCTTCACTTGTGTAAAATACTTTTCTAAGAGCATTACGTGAAGAAATAATCTTAGAGTGCAATGAGACTTTAGGAAGTGTGTTCTACTGGTGACAGGAGTGACACACATTTACCAAGGAAGGTCTTTGTCAGACTTTTTAAGGACTGAGTTACAAATATGTCAAGAATAATATGGATATATTGGATCCTATATCAGAAAAGATAGATGGATTAGGTGAATATTTAGGATCTATAATAGTCAAATACTCTATAATACCCTTTCTTACAACATTTCCATGAAAAAGTGAATACACAGGCTTTAGGATAGACAAGATGGCTCAGGTCAATGACTGAGTTCCCAAAATCATCAGTTGATGCAAATCATCCTCTTCATGACTGGAAGGAAAAACCAGAGGTGTCATACCTTATAAAGTGCTCAGGGCATTTGATCCTATACCTTAGCTCTGTCTGCCAGTTTGGGTAGCATTATGATGCACAAGTGTTGTTTCTACATAGTAAAATAGCCGTAACCTAATACAGGACCTGGTCTGCCCTATGAATCATGCTCCCTGAGTTTTATTTTGCTCACAATAAAATAAATATTTGTTTTAAGTTTGTTTTATGAAAAATGATCATGAGAAAGATGCACTATCCTAGAGTATGAATATTTCCCTTCATTAAATAAGTCATAATTTGAAAGAAATATAAACACTTGTATTTATGATGCTCTTTCCTTTGAACGACGCAGTAGCATAAAGTAAGCTTCCAGTTCTTGATGGTAATTGCTAAAAATGGGATCTATTCATGCATAGACTTGCATGATATTTGCATGTGGTTATTCCAAAGCCACTAGGGTTACAAATGAAAGGGAAGGTTTTTTTTTATATAGATATTATAAACTAGAATGTTTCATAGGGCCAAGACACAGAAGTATGGTGAGAAGTGCAATGCCATTATATAGTTTGAAAAATCTCTATCTAATTAACATAAATCTATCATTCTTATTTAAAAATATTTTCAGGTTACTTCCTCTGAACTACCACTTTGTAAGTCAAGTTTAAATACACTAAGGAAGAAGAAGAACATATATATGTACATAAAGACAATGCATGTCTTCCAGCATATGCAGGAGATAAGTATCTATATTGTCAAATTTGTCCAAGATCTTCCAAAGGAAGGGTCTAACCTGAGCATATAAGTGATTCCTTGGTTAATACACTGGATCAAGTCTCAGATGTCCCTGTTTTCTCATGTTCTCTCACAGCAAAAGATTAGAATTTCACTGCATTTCTAGCTCTTCTGCAACCTGCTTCTGTTCTCATAACATAGCCCTGCCATAGGAGGTGCTGCTGGATAGCCCTGAGTCACATGTGGCATAATCAAAAAGCAAAAGCAAAAAGAGAGAAATGTTCTTTGCTACTTCTTTCTCCATGTTTGATATAATTGATTATCTGATCTTTATTCTGTCAAGAATTGTTGTTGTTGTTTATACATTTTTTTATCCTGAATGGACTACCTTTTGATATGAAGGTTTTTTTTTTTTTTTTCATTTCTTTTATACACAAAAGCAAGTCACAGTGTATGACCAAGGGTCAAAATATAATACCTGTGTTATATGCTAAGCAATATGTTTCCTGAGCAGCATCTTGATTCCAGTTAATATTTCTGTGTCAGTTTAAGACCTAAAAGAATTACAAGCTTTGGTCCTTTTTATCACAACAGGATCTTAGCTATGTACCCTTAGCAATGAAGGTTCCAGCACAAGGTTGTTGTTCACCTCAATTCAACTTCGGCCATTCTAACATCTCTGCAGTACTTTAGGGTACTTCGGCTTTGGTTTATTTTTATCAGGGCAATATTGGATGACTGACTTTAAGCTATAGCCTCTAGCTTTATAATTGTTAGAAAGTCTGTAGTAAAATGAAAAATGCAACACAAAAATGGAGACTAGAGGTAATTTAGAGATTAATAGAAATAGTTTAGAGATTGTGATTGCATCTGGTTCTGTCTGTGCCTGGTTAATCATCTATTTTAAATCTAGCTCTCAGGATTTCATACCCTATCAGCATGCAAGCATAATTATGAAAGAAAACATTTCTTTTTTGAGGACATTTTTCTCTTAAATGGAAAAAAAACAATAATAACAACAAAGCTAGAACACAGAGAAGGCTGACCATATAATAGAAGGTATAGAGAGTTTGAAGTGACTTTCCTAAAGATTAGCAGGATGGAGTGGCAGAGCCACATGGAGTCAAATACGCTTCTTTTTCTCAGTATCCTAGCCTTTCCTTTTCCTTTCCTCTTCCCTATGCAGTAAGGGATGATTTCAGAGATGCAAGTATACCCACTATGAGGAGTTGATACAATCTTTGGTAGTCGTAAAAGAAAAACACATAGTAGTCCTGTAACTCTGCCTTTGGGCTTTGTAGAAAGTTTAAACCAAGTTGGAGCTATTTCATGTACTGCATCTTAAAATCAATGAATTAGAACCAATAAAGAGAAATTAGTTTTTACACTGACAAAGGGAACAGTGGAATTCTCTTCCTTAAGGCCATCAAGGAGGCCATTATGGAGGACGAACTTTAAAAACCCTGTATAGTTTTACAGCTTCTAAAACCTTTGTAGTTATATAAGTTAATATATGAAGGCAACCACATTTTCTGCTATGGGACTTGCACTGATCACCTTAGATTTTTTCTGTATGTTCTACACTGCCTAATTGACTAGATACATCACAGGGTATTTCACCCTCTAATAGTGTGTGCAACATTTCCAGAGGCTGGACTCTGACACAAAAGTGCCAACTGCTGGAGGTAGATGGGGCTTCCGCTTGTTTAGGAAATCTTGCCCACTGTCCTAGGCAGAAAGTCACCTTTTACCAACTTACTTTTTGTATATTGGCATCAGTTTCCTACTTTTCCGAATATCAATACCAAAACTGACCTCAGATAGCTCAGTAAAATGATAAGTAAATTTTATTAACAGTGATCCATGACTTTTCCAACCTAGAGTCTTATTATCTCTTTTAGGAACTATTTATTGCAGAAATTCTTCAGTAATGACTGTAGAAGCAAGGCAGCTGGAATGTAAAAGGTGTTATGCACAGAAGGACTGATCTTGTGGGGCAAAATCTTGAACATGCACATATAAGGTAGAAGGAATACATTACTGAAATAGCTCTTATAAGATTCAGATTTGAAGAGCTGCCAAGCAAGCTGGTTTACCTTTGTGTTATTGTTTTGCTATGGTGCTTCGAGCTCAGTGTTTCCTTTTGTCCACATATCCCTTTTGGAACTTAATTGGGTGACGGTCAGTGAGAGATAGCTAATTCTCTGGCTCTCTAAACGGGAAAATGAAAGTTAAAAAGACTTTTAGAAAGTTTCATAGTTTATATATTTCAGGAGAAAATAATCTGAATGCTGGACAGTTTCATAGTGTTGCTTGATTTTTTTGAATTCAACTTATTAATTGCCTGCTTGAGATAATTAAAGCATTTGTACTCAAAATAATTGGTGTCATTGAAAATAAAGGTTTTAACCTTGGCCGGAGATTCAATCTGTCTGCTCCAATTCATCCCTGCAAAGACAAAAGAATCATGTTTTTTTTTCTCTCTCTTAAGACTGTTAATAATTAGTTTAAACATTCAACAGATCATCTGGGTAGTAGATGTCTATAGCCCCTCATTGTTCTTCCTTATATGGCAGGACTAGAAGTGATACTGCCTTCAAAGCTATGGTAGAAGTGGCTCTGCATTGGAAAAGAGTGATAAAACAGAGATGAATAATACCAGCCGACCATGTTTTACCTCAACTTGATTATTACAGATTTGAAAAGTCAGCTCCGAGCTGTAT
>JAVCKT010030262.1:0-11622 GCA_032273925.1 Rhynchotus rufescens | reverse complement strand
AAAAAAAAGAAGATAGTGTTCTGAGTCTGAATTTTTTGGTGGACTTTGCACTATATTTTACTTTACTACCACTAGTACCATATTGTCAGCAGCATACTGTCACTCCCCTCTCCGTGTATAAGTACTCATAATCGTCTCACCAAGATTGTGACAGTGCATAACTGGTCACAACCATGGAGTTCATCGCAGAAATCAAGACCTCCCAGCTCAAAAATGGACACGTCTTCTTCCCTTTTCTTACAAATAGATAGGGCTGACTTTTATCATCATTAGGAGGTATGGTCCCTTTCTTCCCCCTCCAGCTTCCTGATATTGTAACAACACTGCCAAGATTCATCACCTATTTCTTCCATTAGTCTTTACAGCTGTTCTTAATCCACTGAAGGTAGCTGAACTACAACACATAATTTCCAATGGCTGTTCCCAATGCTGAAGAGTCAGCATTGAAGTTCTGCTGGCAACAGTTATAGGTAGATAAATAAACAGACAGACAGAGAGAGTGATTGATCAATAGACAGATAACAGCACTCAGTCTGTTCCTGGAAAAAAAAAAATCCTTTCAGATATTCATTTATCCTTAGAATTTAACAGATCTGCCCAGTTTCATTAAAGTGAAACAGCTGTAAGGTGATGTGTCATTATTCTTTGAACAAGAAGATGACACAAGCCAAGAAAAGCAGGTAGAAATGCACTATTTAAAGCAAAGGAATTATTCTCTTTGCCTGTTGCTTAGAATAATGTAGATTGAAAATATCTTTTAAAGCTTATATTTCTGTAAAGCCACTTCTCACTAATCTCTATCAATGTCAACTCCCACTACTGAAAATTATACAGTTCAAGCAAATCTTTCCCGTACCTCCTTCATTTTTCTTTAAGCGGAGCTATTTAGGCTTACAAAACTTGTATTCTTTTTCTTAAGGAATCATTTTGTACAATGTAGGTTTATAAAATATAATATGTAAGGATATAGTTCTTCATCTTTGCTAAAGGCTTTCAATATTCTTCAGCAGTGTCTTTTAGTGACTAAGATCATAGAACAGAGGGAAGAGAAAATGTTAAGTCCTCCTTTTTCAGATGCAAATTAATGCCCATGAAACATGTTAGATGTTTAATATTAGAAAAGTACTTATACACTACCTATGCACTGCAAATGCAGTCTGAGCAATGAGAGTGCAAGGTGTTCTGCCAGAGAAGCTTAGCCTTGCACATGAACAATGAGCACTAGGGATAAGAGAGCGCCTGAGCCTCAGTGAGCTGCTTGAAAACCAGGATTTTGTTTTCATAAGAAATTATACTTTGTGGAAGGAAGATGGAGAAAACTGCTAAATAGAAAGTAGATTTTCTGTATTCCAACAAAACTGAAATATTAAAGTATTCCTTGCACAGCAGGAGCTGGATTGTGTAGAAGCTGAGACTGATACTGAAATGTCACTCCACATCAGTTACATGAGCAGTTGTTAAGCAACGTCAAGAACTGTTTTGTAATAATGATTGTTTCAGACTTTTATGGTCAATTCTGTGTGAGTTCTGATCTCTTTTAGGACATGGTAGCTGATGTCCTCAGCAACCCCAGACCATTCCTAAATGCGATCTTCTAAATGATGATTTCTGCTCAGGCTGCAAGAGCAAAATTTCCATGACTATCTTAATGTAGAATTAAGCCTAGACTGATGAACCACGCTGAACATACTGTGCTTGGTCTCTGGCTTTTGGTTACCCTAGAGAGTACACAGAACAAGTCCAAATCAACTGAAATATTTTACAGAAGGCCAAGTCTGAGTTCCAATTGGAAAGCACTGTTAATCACAAAAATTGAAATCCAGACAAAATTACTTGATTTTTTTTTTCTTTCTTTTTCAGTCTGGATAGAATTAGGATTTTGATTTAGAAGCAAAAGAACATACTACAAATTCATAGCACACTCCCAGTCTGCTAAGCTCTGTTTTCAAACTGTAAACATCATTCAATTTTACCTTGTGTTACTAGACGGAAATTAGCCAGAGTTGCTCAATTTGTAATGTTTGTTTATCATCTAACATACTGTTAGAGTTTTAGATATTAGTATTAAGATACAGTAGTTATGACTAGCTATAGTATTTTGATTCATATCTATAAAATAACATAGCATTGTGAATAAGACAATCAAGTAAGCACACTCAGAAAACTGTGAGAAGGTACACACATGAGTTTTTGCCACTGACTGGCATGTTGATATACATGAGAAGAATGAGGGAAAAATCAGCAATATAGAAAAGAGCATTGCTGTCTAGTGTGGTAAAAATTCTATTTCAACATACCCAAATATTCCAGAATGACCAATATAAATAATGTTTATTCAAAACAACTTTCAGAAAGAAGCTTTTCTAAAATTGCCAAGCTGTTTCTGCCTTGCTAGCAAAGCAATACAGAAGGCTATGTTGATAATCTACACCAGAGTTACAGGGTTTAGAAGCTTGCATCATGAGAGAGGTATTATCAGTGCAACTGTGTTTGGATTTCTGCTTTGCATGTGAATAACTGTTTTTATCATTTGTGCGTAAAACATTGTAACAGTAGGAATAGAAAGTGGGACTTAGAAAGGCTGAGCAACACAATTCCTAAGTAAGGAAAATGGTTTCTGGAGTAGTTCAGCATCATTCACTTTAACAACTAGAAGGAGGAATGTACCTTAAAAATAAAAACAATAATATTAAACAGTATTTAATAGTATAAGAAAGGTCTCAGCAGATCTTTTTGTCTAGAGAGGAAACAATGACTGCTCTTCTTTCTTATTCTGGTGCAGATCTTCTGGCTATTCAGTATGGAATGACTCCTAAACCTGATTTTTTTGACCTTTTCCTCTGAGTCAATGGGTTTTATGACTGATTTTATAGTCTCCATGCTGCCCCATCACCAAGTAGACCATACTGATAATTAATTCATATTAGTAGAAATCTATAAATCAAAATTTGTACAAAGTACTTTTCAAAAATACTAAGACTCAGCACATTGTCCAAAGACTAGGTAAAATATTCTCTGAAGTGTTGGATGTGAGTAGCTGTCCCCACCGGTAGTGGCAAAACGCACAGCTGCAGTTTTAGTCTTTGGGGCTTTCACTATCAGCTGCATATGTGTATTACTGGTGATGTATAATTCTGTCTGTATGAGCCACTTATGCACGTGGAGAATTTCAGCTCATAGGTTCTATAAATAATTTTCTCTCAGCTGGGATCATGCACAGCTCTGATCACAGCACGCTTTAAATGGGACATCCACAATTCCTGCTCCAGCCATCTGTCTGGAAATTAGTTTACTTTGTGCAGTGGCTACATTTGCACAAGTGCTAATCTTGTTACCCCACCCACTGCCATTTTTCATGCATACCTACATGTGACAACCCGGCAGCCCTGCCAGGCTGCACAGGCGTGTGACGAGTCCTACACAGACGCTCCATTAGTGGCTCCTGTCACCGCTCTAGCATGAGCATTAACTGGTGCAGAAAGGGCTCTGCCTGCCTGCTACCTTGAGCCGAGTTTCATTCACTCAACTTAATTACCGTATTTATATCTTACTACAATTACAGGTTTTCATGAACATAACCCACAGAAAGCAAACACAATGAAAAACCAAGTACACCTTACAAAGATCCAGAAAAGCCACATTTGGCAGAAGTGTTGATTATACACCTAAGCAGAGAGGAGTTTAATTTAGGAACCTCTCCTTCCTTCCCAGGCTCTGTGTCTGTGAAGTGTAGTTATGACATGCCCAAACTTTATTTCTGATATACCCAAAGATGTATTTATTTTCAAAGGACAATTCTGTAAAACATGCTAGCAAAGTGCATTGCTGTGTGTCAAGCAAAAGCAATGATGAATTTTTTTTTCTTTCTGGTATATTTTCTGAAAAAATAAGATCTGCCTTTTGCTCTTCCAAATTTGTGCCTGGATTTTTGTTCTTATACAAGAATTGCTAGTTCAAGTTAGGGAATTTTCAGCTCAGATGGCCTGATTTATAGCTGACATCAAATATCACCAAGTGCAGATTTGTTTGTGACCATTGAAAGGGAGGTCAGTCTGTCAGATACTCAGCCCTCATACATGCTGTCAACAAATACCAGGTGGTGGGGTGGGGGAAATGAGGATTACAAAATAAAATACAATGAAAGGCAGAATATAGATCTGTAAAACCACATCAGCATATTATGAATGTTCGATGAGGTGCCTTTTATCCTGTGCCTTTGCACTTCTGCTTTTGCTTTTTAGAAAAGGAAATCTCAAGGCCCCAGCACTACACTGTGAAAGCTAGTCTGTTATCAGGGTCTCTGATAAGCTTCTCTGCAAGCTTTTAAGGAGGCCTGGTCTCAAAAATACAGTGGCAAAATGACAACATTCAAGTAAAATGCAGCCTCATTTAAGGACTTGTATCCCTGCTGTAATGTGTTGCTTAATAATTGCTTACTGAATTATGATGTTGACAAACTATATATGAAAAGATTTTTCAAGTATTATATATATATTTTTCTAAGAAATCAAGAAAATTACGATTTAAATAAGCTTAGGATTTTATTTTAATTCCTCAGCATATTTTTCTATATATGCATATATATATATTTTAGATCTCTAAAAGCTCCGGAAATTCTTTCCAGTTTACTATACAACATACTTGTATGAATGATGGGGTGTTTTGTCCTCTCTGTTACTTATTTTTTTTCTTTTTCCTTGGCTTTGATTCTGAGGACAGCACACTCTTTTCATCTTGCTAGAGATATGGCTCTGCATAAATCTCTCCAGAGATCTTACTTTAGCCAGGCAATTTTATGGTAAAAAAGAATGCTTCCTTATGTCTGTATAATTTTCCTTGTGTAAATCTGTGCATTGACCTCAAAGCCAACCAGATTTTATTGTGGTTCCCCCTTGTCCATGAAGTTTGCTTTGTGAATTATAGTAGCTATAACATCTTTTGCAGCAGTAGATTGCAATTTTTCAGTAAGTGTCTGCACATAAGCTTTTATTTTCCTTCTACAGAAACTGCTTTAGAAAAACATAAAGGTTGGGGAAGGGACAAAGGTGAAGAGGAAGGGTGAAAATTGAAATTTGTTGATAAAAATTTTCTATTGACTAAAGAAAATTTTCTCATCTGGTTTGGAAATATCAAATATCTTTGTTAGCAAAGTAAGAAGCTAGCTAAATAAAAAAATATGGCTATAAAACTTCAAGTAAAATATAGAAAAAAACCCATAATATCTGTAAAAGCTAATTAAGTGGTGTTTATTTTTGCATTTCCATAAATCCCTTCCCTTGATTCATTATATTTTCTAATAATTAAGAGACTTGTGACAAATTCTTTCATTTATATTGTCAGACAGATCTAGACACTAGCAGGTAGTGATTTCAATGAAGTTTTAAGATGAAATTTTAAGATACTGTAGTATGCAACAGTTTACATGATTGAATCTGTAATGTTCTTTGTGCTGTCAGATGTTTGAGGAGTGCCCATGTAATTCACAGAAACAAATAAACCTTTCTGTGATGGGAGAATTTTATTTAAAATATGATCTCGCAACTTTAGGAGAAAACAGTAGGATTGTTCTATCAGATCAGTCTACAACACATTAAGGAAAACATATTTTTAATAGGGTAAAATCCTCCATTAAATCATGCAGTTTCATGAGTTTCTGTAGACAGTCTGTTTTGCATAAATTTTATCTGATCATGGAAAAGAAGATCTAAGATGACTGTTTCTAACATGATGGGAGAAGATTAAAAACTTGATTTACACGTGGTTAATATATATATACTTCTCAATATATATAAGTTATATGTACTTCTCAATCAAAGAGTTCTCTCTGTCTATTATATTTCTTCTCAGGACTCACTTTTTTTTCAGGTCTTTGCACTGTCTGTATCCACGAGTAGGTTGAAGGAAAGCCTCAGTCGATTCACATCAACTCAGTATATTTTTGCAATATAAATACCTACAAACTATAATAAGCAATATTAGGGCAGCTGCACCTGTGGAAATATTTTCCCTTTACCTGGCATATGGTAATCCACTTCCTAGGTCTTATACAAAACTAGAAAGCATAGCAGACAACACTGGAAGTGAGTAAAGAAAATAGTAAGCAGACCAAAAATATAGAATTCTCATAGACAACTGATAATTTTACTTCATGTCTAGTATATTTGATGTTAAAAGAATATTGTATTTCTCACTAACTGTTCTACAATATATTATTTTAAGGAATCAGAGGTAGGTGACTGGTTATTATTAAAGTGTCCACAGGATATTTAAATAGGATATTTTATGGAGACATCTGACCTGCTACAGAGAGATAGATATTATCCAAACAAGACTGAAAACAAGTGTTGCATTCACAGATAAGGAGAGTAACTTTAAATCCATTTTAAGAGTCATACAGGTATGTATCAGCCATTATAATTATTGTCACAGGTTAGAAGGTTGCAGGGGAGAAAAAAAGTACCTAGAGTTTTGTAATCTCTTGTAGCCACTGATGTCTAAACAAGGTTCTTTTTCAAGATTTAAAAAAAAAAAAAAATGAGTGAAAGATTAAATCTGAGTGATCTACCCATTGGTTTGGAGATCCAAACAAGGAGTTGAAGGTATGCCCAAGGAAAACTCTAGTCCAGCTACTGTAAATACTACTTAGCAGCAGTGAAATCTTAATTAGCGTTTTCCTTTCATTTAACTGTACCAATTTCTACCTTTTCATTTCTCATCTCCCTTCCCTACTTTTTTTTTTTTTCCCCATCAAAGATTTCCAGGGGGAATGGTGTCTATAAATTAAAATAACTGGCCACAGTGTTATATGATTATTGTCTAAGTGAAACAGATTTATCATCTTCACTTTTTCATTTCCTGTTCTAAGATTTCTGTTAAATACATATTACTCATGAATGACAAAAGGGCTAACAGTACGAGATGCTATTTCCTGGGGAGTAGGTACATTCAGAGTGTGTTTATTACTGAGCTAATGCTCTTTACCAATAACTTATTGTGCATTCTGTTAGATTTTGTGCTCTGCTTTCTAAAAACTGTATATATTATCAGAGGAGGTTACACATGTTAATCCACTGAGACCAATGAAAGCTACTACCTCTCTTAACATCTCAGGATGTTGTCATTTTTCACCTTCATCTCTCATCACCTTTCCTTTCTTGGTCTAATGCTTACATGTTGGCTTAGATGAGAATGCAAGCTGGAAACATCCAGAAGTAAAGCTCCCTCTGTTATAGAATATAAATTAGAGATCCATGGAGAATTTAACCTCTCATAAAATTTCAGTTTAAGGTACCCCAGGTTGAATTAATCATTATTAGTGCATTGCAGTCTGCTTTAATTAATATAGTCCATTAACATATAATAAAAATTCAGAAATGTAATTGAAAATTGTCAGAATAATCTCACTGATGATAAAAGATCTGTGCCCAGGTGATATTTTCAATTTTAAACACATAGGAATAACATTAAATATCTGCATTGGGTACATACGCTTTCAAGTGTACCAGGCTGTGAGTGGATGCTGAATACAGTTACCATTTGGCTGCCTTTCCTTTTCATCCCTCTTTGTCCAAGTTGTTGGTGTGTGATTTTGAAACTGATCAGGAGAAGTCTTCTGAGGTATCTGATGATCTTTTTTCCTCTTTCAATTTTCTTCTTTAGGAAATGCAAGCTGCAGACTTTGACAATGACTACAGCAACACGGGAACACTCTGTGCCAACAGCATGTTTGGCTACTTGCAATGTCCTCTGATTACACTTGCTCATAAACGAAAACAATGTGCATATTTTCCATCTATCACTAAACCATATCTCACGAAGTATTTAGCATGAATTAGGGCAGAGATGGAAGGTTTCTGAATTCTCTTTTTTCTCCTCCCTTTGCCTGAACTTATTGTATTCCTATTTCCACATGTAAGAAAAGACTACTTAAAGACTGAGAGTTCTGATCAATGTATAAGATAAGTATCTGAGGGGTGAATGTAGAGAGAAGGGGGAAACTCTTCTTGGTGGTGGCTCATGATAGGACAAGGGCCAAAGGGCGTAAGTTGAAACACAGGCAGTTCCTTCTCCATGTGAGGAAGAACTTCTTTACTGTGAGGGCAACAGAGCCCTGGAACAGGCTGCCCAGGGAGGTCATGGAGTCTCCTTCTCAAGAGATCTTCAAAACACACCTGGATGTGATCCTGTGCCACATGCTCTGGGTGTCCCTGCTGGAGCAGGAGGGTTGGACTAGATGATCTCAAGAGGTCACTTCCAACCTCAGCTGTTCTGTAATTCTGTGAACTTAGTAGTTCACTGATGCTACTGCAGCTGTGGGACATCTCTACAGTAGAACTAAACTTTAGAAGAATACACCTGAATGTGCCCAGGCTTTTCCCTTTTTTTTGGTCTGGAGTGCCTGCACAGTTCTCTACAGCAACTATAGTTAGATACAATTGTTAGCTATGACCTTAACTACAATCTGTCATTTAGAGAAGCCTTCAGGAATTTCAGTGACTTGAGATCTGGATGTTATCAAGGCTGCATGATATCCATGAATTTAGACACTGAACTAAAGCAGAAGAAGTGTAAACTTATTGCGTGGGTTCTCTGAATTATTGACTAAGAGAGAGAGAGACAGATACAGAAGTGATTCAGAATTACCAGATGTGATCTTAAATACCTGGAGTTTTAGCCATTGTGATGAATAAAATAGAGCCAGGAACTGATTACTGGCTCTGAAGACATCGACTTGGAATTCCATTGCGTGGAATGAGCCACTGATTCACTCGTATCCATGCTGTTAAGACAGACTCGCTCCATAATAGACATGTCTTGGAGACAGCTACTTGGAGCTGTTCAAAGTGGATCAAACTATAGGTGAATGCATGCCCCAGGGGTCTCCATTGCCTGTGAAGGACACAGAATGGCATCTAGCCTTTACTAGGATAGCTGGGAACATCGTAAATTTCAGGCATATACTCATCCTTATAGGCCTAAAACTTATGTAGTCTGCCCTAACTTTATATAGGAGCTCTACAGACTATATGTGTGTGTGTGTGTGTGTGTGTGTGTGTGTGTGTGTATAAATTACCAAGTACTAGTAGTCTTACCATTTCTAAAATCATTTGTCAAAATCATAGCTAAAGCCTCTACAGTCTATTTAATCAAAACTTTGATCACTAGGCTTAAAAGAGGTCTGTCTGAACACCTTCCAGTATTTGTCTATCACACTCTTTTCAAAATGAGACTAGAGTTTATTAATAATCATTATGGAAATATATGAAATAGCATGATATTAAAAAGAGAGGACAGGTAAAATACCAATGAGCTGAGTTTTGTTTCTTGGTGCAAATTGCCTACAGTGCAAAAGATTGGGAAGTTCTGCTGGCTAGACTGTATGTTTCTTTTTAAATTTACTGGAAAAGACTAGCTACCTTTTTCTGTGAAATCAAGATCCTGGAAAATAAGGACCAAATTACTCTTATAAGTAATGGATTACAATGTCCCTGCTTACTATAATCTTATCTCTTTAACCACTTAGTAATTGTTCAACAAAAGACCGACACTCTTCTCTATTTCCTGGTTGTGATCCTGTAGGATTGCAGCCATTAAAGAATCATCAAGCAGAAGAAGTACCAAGTCTTTGTTGCCCATTTTTCAAACACTATTATTAAGGTTTCTCTTTTTTCATTTCCTTGTAGCACACAATTTCTCCAGTAACAATGTACTGTTATTTTCTTTCTGCTCAACAACAGATTGATTCATTTTTTTTTAATAGTTTTTTTTTTTGATTTAATTTCCTTACTTTGGATGAGCAAATCAGACTGAGTGGACCAGAACATTTTTTTTTTTTTTTGACAATATTAACATATTTATATTCTTGATTATAAACACTGGACATATATAGCTTGTCAAGTTATGTTCAAGCAAAATGTTTTTTAGCATTCGGACCTCAGCGAATCAAGATTACATTGGATATTATAAAAGTAAACAATTTCAAATGAAAAAAAAAAAGGTGAGTTGCATAAGAATTCAATTCAGTGTGGTAGTTACCAGATTTTTTGTGCTTTTATCAGACATTATATCAAGAAAATGCCATTGTACATCTTACATTATTAAACAAATTATTAATTGCACTTAATTAAAACAGACTTCATCTGCTTGTATGGACTTTAAATGTTTTCTTTAGTGACTCTCTGAAAAAAAATACATAAATACTTCAGTGTGATTGCAATATACCTCTCATTTCATAGTGTCCCAGACAGTATATTAGTTCCTGTTCATCTGGAGGGAGCCTGAAGCATTTTGTCATCTATGGCAGAGAAGTGTTAATGTATACAACTAGCATATGAAGAGAGACAGTGAGAAAAGGGATTTGGGCACTTTAATTCACACAGCTTTCCCATTGCCATGATCTGTGATTTAAACTGGAAGGTCAGTCCTGAGATCAAAAGGTCAGGGAGGGAAAAGTCTCACACTTGCCTCAAGGAGACAGAAGCAACATCCCACATTTGTGCTTTTCATAACAGTCTGCTCATAGGTGAAAAAATAAATCTTGGAAATAATAGAGTTTAAAAGTCTTAAACTCTATAAAGTGTTAGAGCTTTCCTCTTTCCACTCACTCTTAACTCCTAAACTCATATTAAGCCCCTTCATGATGGTTCTATTTCATGTCCTGTGAGATATGCTTTCCTGGCTGCAAATGCCTGCTTTCAGTTAGAGGAATGACATATCCAGTTCTTCATCGTGCCCGATGTTTAAAGAAGAGTCCTGAGCTCAGCATGGTCTGGGAGCCAATGCTCTTCTTAGACGCAATATGAGCATGAGTTGAGATAATATTAGTTGCAGATTAAAAGCCAGGGAAATTGAGAAAGCTATGGAGATTAGATGCTGCCAACCAGTGCTGTCTCACCTCCATGAGAGGCTTGGCTTAGGACTGAGTCTCCTTAAGAGTTCTTGCAGGAATTCAATATGAATAGGAACTTTTCTTGAGATCTAGGGATATTCAGAATTCAGAATCACATTCTTAAATGTGATTTTCAAAATATTCTCCCTTTTCTTCAGTATTGATACTACATAGCTTAAAGGTTGGGAGATTTTCATAGGAAGATGGAACTGTTACATCAAGAAGGTGTTCGTGCAATCATCACACAGGAGCTACCCGTGCATTTGCCCACGAATTACAGATAAGAAGTTTGAGTGACCAGCTTAGTATAATGATGTCAGGCAGGAGAAGACTGGCAAGTGTAAGTGACCACAAGATTAGGCAGTGCAGAATAGGAGTCTGATTAGCTTGCTCTCTGGCAGTTAGAAAACCTTGGTAAGGAAAGGCTGCAATATAAACTCATCTGAGTCCTGTAGTTATATCTTTAATTGTTCTCAACGTTCTCAGAATTTCATATCATTTTATCTTGCATCAATTTTAAGATTATTCTAAAACTTCCAAGGAAATTAAAAAAATCACATACAAACCTACATACATCCATCTCAAGTTTTAAAAATGGGCACTAAATTTACCTGCACATCTCAAAATGTGCAGCCCTGAGGGCTGTGCTGCCATTCAGAGGGACCTGGACAGACTGGATGACTGGGTGGTTAGAAACCTCATGAAGTTCAACAAGGGCAAGTGCAGGGTCCTGC
>JAVCKT010030261.1:0-12130 GCA_032273925.1 Rhynchotus rufescens | reverse complement strand
TGAACTCTGAAACAGACTTAATTCTAGAGAAAAAAAATACTGGAAGGGAAAAATCTGCTGTCCACTTTTTCCACCTTTAAAAAGATCAATTTACCTTTCTGTCATTGGCAACAAATACACTGGCCACACTGGGGAATACCTCCATCAGACCTGAGAAGATCTGTCACAGAAGCTTCTTCACTCAAAAGTATTTTGAGGAAATCTGCCCTTTGGAAACCGATCTGTAGTAAACAAAAAGTTCTTTCAAGTCAGATACCTGCAGAGTTTGAGCTGTAGAAAACTCCTTTTCTCAAATTCCACCCTCTCCTCTATGCAGTGATCAGCATGAACTTCCACAGGCAAAGTTCACAGTTTCTCTAAAAATATTATTTAAAAGTCACTTTCCCTTTTATAATCACAGAACTTATCTTTTTCCTGTATTAAAAACTTGTTTATCCAGCTGATACCCAATTAAAAGCAGAAGACATTAGCTATAATTTGCCACCAAATGAACCTGGAGAATTCAGCAGGGGATTGGGAGAGGAAACATTTCCTGGGGTAGTTAAAAACTCAGACTTGGAAGACAGGGAAACACGTCGGTGTCAACCTGCCCTCTAACCACGAGCACTTTGCACGTCTCATTCTTCTGTCATGATAAAGCAGCTCAGAAGCTGAAATTTCAAACCATTTCATCTTCTCAGGCCTTTCTTTAGTGATAGCTACCTACATAAACTAGTGTGTCTGAACATCTGCAAACCAGTTACTCCACTCAGGGAAGGAACATACGTTACTACCATAATTACCATAATATCCTTTTTATAGTTAATGTACTCCTGTTAAAAGGTCTCAAGAACACACCTAGGTTTCAAGTCTCCTGCTATCCCAACAGCAAAGGTGAGAGCCAACTCCTTCAGGGTGTGAACAGAGCTTCTAGAAACTAAACCAGACAAAAGTTTTAATGCAAATCTATACAGTAGGAAAAAAAAATACTTGAAGAGCCAAAAAAGCTGTCATAAGTCATATGAAAACTACAAAGTCGAAAAAATTTTGAAAAGCATATAAAAACTTCGTATTTCCTTTGTTGTTAGTTCAGTATCAGAATTTACCAAAATCTATGCATCCTTGCATCAAGTCACTCAATCTTAACAGTCAGCTTGTCTACAAAAGTATTTGTATGACAGTGTTTAGTTTCATCAGTCCCAGACTGCTATTAAAAAAAACTGTACATCTGAATATTTAATGCTACTGACTTCATATTTGAACCCATCTACCCAAGTTTTAAAAGATGCTCTTTCATGTTTGCCTTACAGGTTAGAAGCGTCAATTTTCACTGAAGTTGTAAAACTTCAGATACATTTCTTTTAGACCAGATGCAAACCAGCCTAAGTATCAGGTTTCTAAGATTTCCCTATGCCAAGGAATGAAAAGGGTCTCAAGCTTCTTTCAAATAATCTTGCATCCAAATAAGCTAACTTCCAACTTAATGCAGCCAGGTGACACGCTAACCATCTCCAGGAGTTCCCTCTCTGGATCCAGAACTGCTTCCACAGAAGACACACGAGGGTCCTTCACTCTTCCAGCAGAACAGTGCACAGTGCATCCTCCGTATCAATCCATATTGAAGCTATTGCCCCATCATTAAACTCAAAGGACGTTCCTCCATCGACAACCATACACGCATCCCAACAGCGGGAACGGACACAGATTCTGGGGTGCGGGGGGAATAAAAAAGAACAAAGAAAAAGAAAAAAGTTCTCAGTAAACAGTGCATGTCTTGAGCTATTTCACCCCAGCACTTCCTCGAATACGTGGGCTGCTTCTCAGGCATTTCCTTGGATGGGTGGGTGAACCCTCAGTCATCCAGGATCCCCCAGCACAAACACTATTTGCTCAGCACTGACACACAAGAATTCAACAGGCTACTAAGCATTGGCATCTTCTGGCATTATCAGGGCTCTGCAGAGTTACAGCAAAGTCTAGAGCAAACTGAAGGACTCGTTGAAGGGAGAATCACACCTGCCAATGAAGAGTGAGGACAGCCCGTGTAGCAACACTCAATACTGAAGTTGCAGGTTTGCTGCCTTAAGCCAAGGGGACAATCCCCTTTAATACCTAATCGCAAAACAGATCTTTTACAGGAAAATATTTTACATTTATTCAGCACAGTTCTAATGTATAATTTTAAATGGTAACACAGTTTCAACCACCTACACTAGTGATTTCCAGGTAATTTGTGTATTAACATTCTACTTTTTTGTGTATTAATATTCTACTTTGTTACATGAAACATTCAGAGAGGAGAGAAAGTCATTTCAAATACAAAATTGAAGGTCAAAATTGAAGAACACTTGCCAGGCAGTACCATAAATAGGTACGGCAGCACACTGCTGTCAATATTAAATGAGTTTGGCAGATCTTTTTCTATTTAAGTAATTAATGCATTTTAAGGCAGCTCTTCTACTACTGGGCAAACCAGTGTAAAGCTATTCCTCTTCACTTACCTTTAAAAGGAAAATGAACTGAACTGTTGGCATTTATCCTTTCAAATACATAAAAAGGTAGAAGCAATATTAAATATTGAGCTCTCCAATTTTTTTTTTTCATGCTGCTAGATTGGAATCTGTGGTGATGCCAGAGCAATTGTAAGACTTCAGTCGCACATGGATGGGCTTGACTGTTCCTGTTCTTGCTCTACACAGACTAGCTTGATCTCCAAAATTTAAATTCAGCTATTATTTAATGACTTAAGTTTCATGGATGCATCTATTACAAATATAAAAGCTTGTAGCTATGGCCATAATTTTAAAGGTTAAGGGTGCTCATTGTTCTCACATCACAGTAAGAAGACACCATCCAGCAACATGCATCCTCACTACCAGGTTAGCACAGGTCCTTGCAGTCACGACTACGTCTTTACTTTCCCTACGTTTAGTTAAGAAGCTGGGATTCAGTTGCATTTTGCCGAATAACATGAATCCGAGACATCTTACTCAAAACTGCCTTCCTGCAGGTTACAAAAATAGCCCTTTCTGAAGAAATAAATAAATTTAAGTAGCATTTCAAAATTTAATTATAGATTTATATTGACCTGAGCCACATCTCACACACTGGGTTAATATTGAAACACCACACTGTTCTTAACTTCCAGAATAACTGCACCTATACTGTTCATATTTACTTATGACAAATTCTGTAATAAGTATTCCAAATTAGAAGGACTAAATTATGTAATAGTATAGGTTACAAGGGACACCTAGTCCAATCTTCCACTCAAAGCAGGACTTACTTCAAAAGGAGATTGGGTTGTGTAGGGTTGCCCCATCAAGGCCTTCAATATCTCCATGGCTGCAGACAAAACAATCTCTAGGAAGTCTATGGCCATGTCTGACTTTTCTCATTCTGAAAACTTTTTTCCTTATCTTTGGTTAGAATTTTAAATCCTACACATCATGGCTGTTGCCCCCTGGCATTTTTGCTGTGCACACCTGAAAGGCATCTAACTCAGTCTCATTCATAACCATCCAGGAGGTACGAGAAAATAGCTGTTACATTTCCCCTGCTTAGCCCTCTCTTCTCCAGACTAAACTAAGCTAGATCCCTGAGAATTTCTCTCTTATATATCATATATTCCAGGCCCCATCACCTCAGTGGCTCTTGGCTGAATTTAGTCCATTTTGTCAAAGTGAGTCTTAAAGAGAATGAGGAACAGCTCACACTCAAAAGTGGCCACAGCACTTTTATTCTGTAGGATTGTGCATGAATTAAACACCAAAAAAAGGGTATAACACAACTTAAATGCACTCTCTTCCTGTTTCTATGAAAGTAATATTCACGCTCCTCACAATACAAGTGGATATTGAAAGATGTCAAGTGAAACTCCTAGGTTACTCACATTTCAACAAATACACAGAAAGAAATAACGCTTCAGTATCTGCTGCAGCCAACACTTACTTTGAGGAAAAGCCACGCTGCCGACTGCTTGAGAAAACTCTGTTCACAATCGGTTCTCGAATACTGAAAAGCATCTTTGGATCTTCCGGGCTATAGAGCAGGGAGTCATTGTAATCATTTGTTACTGTAAGTAGAAAAATCAGCCATTAGTTTTTCCCAGAGGAAATTACTCTCAAAAATATCCATTCTTTCAAGAAAGGGCAGTTTTCCCTACCTAGAGGTGGTACTGAGCCTTACCAGATGTTAAATAGCCTTCACTTTAGAAAGCATTGAACTGTACAGAAGATCTATTTCAGTCCAATGCATGACTAACATTCAGCAACTCTCTCCAGGTGATTCAGTATTAGCTGTTTGGAATTTTAGAACTGATATTCTCCTGAAGAGATACATATATATATAAAACTCTATGTGTGTATGTGCACATATATGCATGTAAATATATAAATACATATTAAAGTGTATTCTTAAACAAAGCTTAATAGTGTTTTTAAGAAAAGCTAAGTGCAGGAGTACTAAGGTAGCGTTTAGTATTAGAATTCACACGAATTAACTACAAAATTAACTGATCGATTTTCCTATAGTTTAAAGAAAAATCATCATTTTCACTAACCTTTTTGTACTAGTTCTGCGTTCAATGGCAGATTCAAACCTCCATGCTTTTCAGCTGTTGAGCCAAGAAAGAGAGCCTCAATTAGACAGGAGTATCTTCAGATAAAGTTAGCCAGTAGTGCCACATGGTTCACTCACCGATCTTAAGGATCTCTTCAACAGCTTGACTTGCTACCTTGTTAATATTATAGGACCTAAATGGAGAAATAAAAAGTTGCTAAGGAATGCAATTTGAGAAAAGCACTTCCATACAGGTAAGAATTAGAAGGACTAATAACAACAAGAGTATTGTCAAGGGTGGACATTGATATCAGAAAATGCAATAACTACATAACTACTACATATATATATTTGTATGTATATAAAGCATGCATAACCACTGGGATGCAAATCTATCTGTCATTTGGTAAATCTTAGTAGTCCATTAAGTGAAATTTCCAGGAAGGTAAGGCATGATAGGGCTGCAGTCTACCTATTAATAATTCTTCTGCCTTAAAACCCAAGGATCCTCCTGTAGTCCTTGACTAGGACTAGTCAAGCCAAAGCAGATTCTCAGAAGAAACTGAGATGCAGAATCCAAAGTTTATTTTCCAAACTAGCTGCTTTTTACGCACATCCCTGCCCCTTTTCCCCCCCTCCACTCAAAGAAGCATTTGGAAGATTTAAATTTCTCTGGCTAAGGAGGCCTGAACTCCCAAGAGAACTCTCTCAGTCACATCTTTCTGAGGCTGGGTGCTTCGGGCACCGTAACGTACCCAAGCCACAAAGCCGCAGAGTAATTTTAGAGAAGTCACCAATAAACAGGCTTATGGCACTGGAGATGCACAATCCTAGGAGATCTGCTCCCTGCTTCTGGGCTCGCTCCGCACAGAATGTATAAGCGACAGCTAAAATGCACAGGCCCAGCTCCAGTCCAAGGAGGTGCGTTCCCAAGGTGCCGAACATGAGGAAAGCTGCCCCAGCAATGTGCCAGTTTCATCCTTGGCAGCTTCCATGACCAACTTCTACTCAGTGAATACAAGATTCTCAAGTACAATGAAAACTAACACCCAGTCACCATAGTGACAGCATGAATATTCATTTCTGTATTTCTGTAAGAACTTCAGTTTTAGTCCCTGTTAGTCTGCCACATAAATCCAGGCTCTTGTTGTACAACTTTAAACCTTAAACACAGATTTCCCAATGAAACAGGTTCTCACTGTACACTGCTCACATCTCAAAATTACAGTTTTATATCTACATGCAGTGATTAGTTTGTAAAAATTGAAGAACATTAACCCTTTCATTAGGCCAGTATAATTCCACTTAGACATGCCCTTTATTTTAGGGAAGTACTTTGGCAAAGAAACTGTGCCTTTTCAATTAAGTTTAAAGGAGTTGCAAGGAGAACGGCCAATACATGTGCCAGAGAACATTGCTGACAGTTTCCAAGTACGTGTTCTCATTCCACTTAGAGCTTTGATTTTATAGGTTTTCCAAACCACCACATCTAAATATTTTTGTTTTAGCTCGCAAGAGTCATTCAAGAAAACTCCTTTATGAGCTCTGCAAGCCAGAGCAGGATCTCTTTCCTTCACCATCTTCAGTCATTTCTATACAGAGCATCCAACTTCCTTCACCTGACAAAGTTACAGCTAAGGCAAGATTGTCACCATCCCTCAAGCTGCTTCTTCCTCTCCTCCTCTTCTTCACCCTTGGAAGTGCCCTGCTCTTCTCAAACACCCGAGGCAGCTTTGATCCACACTGAGAATGTCTGAACACAGCTGTGCTGTGCACTGACTGACCATCACCCAAGAGAGCCTCAATATAGATAAGAAACCTAAGCAAAACAGATTCAAAGGCTAATTTATCTGAAACAATTTTTTCTGTCAAAGCAGTGAAATGAACTTACCATGCTTTTGATCCTGTTCCAGTGCATACATTAAGCCCTGAACTCTTCTGTTTTTCCCATGGACCATCATCAACTGATATCTCATAATAGGAGGCCCTATGAAGCGAGAATTTAAAACTGGGTTTGCAGGACTTAAAGTTCTCCCTGAATGAGACAGAACACACAGCCTTATCAGGCACATAAAAATTTAGAGGGGCCAGTTTCAAATACGGATGACAATTTCACAGGCTCTGTACAGCGTACATCTGATTTGGCAGCCACTTTGGATTCACTGTTGCTTGGCAGTTTTTGTAATTTGCAGCACGAACTTTTAAGCAGTTTCTCTGTAGCCCCTTTTCACGTTAAATTTTGTGCAACAAACACTGCAGTTCATCTGGCAATAACTTGGTATTTAAGAAGGGTTTGCTGGACTTACAAATGAAACTACATATACATTACCTTCCTTGCATAACTGTTGAACTACCACATAAACTGTGCTTACGCTGGGACTGGGTCTCATAAAATTACATCAGGGAACACTAAGAGGTAAACATTCCAGCGTCAGTGAGTAACAGCATGGCTTCAAGCTGAATTCTTGATCACTGCAGTTATTAAAAATCCACTGTGATTCTTCAGGAACAGTTTAGCTTGACCGTAGTGAGCAGACTTAGTTTCTCTCCAGGGCAAATTCTTCCTAAAACTCAGTGTCATAAGTCTTCAGGCACAACCACCATCACTTTGTGTGGTATCGTTTGTATCTCATGCAATTTCTTACTAAGATGAGGCCTATGCCAACCAGACCATCTCTTTCCATAAAGTTACAGTACATCTCAGCATTTACTCATGGACTGCAACTGCTAACACTTATAATGCCTAATCCAAAAACACAATATAGTATTCAGATTAATAGAGGCCCTTTCAGCAAAACATATTCACTGTGTTCAGTGTGACCGAGTCCCACCCTTCTCAGTAAAAGGAGCTTATTGAATTGCTTTGATGAAAGTTTCAGTCTGAGTAGACTGCAAAGAATATATTTCTTGAATATTTTGTATCAAATTTTTTAGACTTTGTGACCAAGCAGTATGCATGCATGTTCTTCAAGATATGGAAAGAAAAAAAATAGAAACAAATTAGGAACACAGATGTGCAGCTTGATTCAGTTTAAGGCATTATTTTCAAACTAGATACCATTTTGTTTCCTTGCTTTCTCAACTGTCATGCAGAAAAAGTACCTCAGGTTATTATTAAACACAACTTTTGCTACCAGAAATTTGCTCCTACAGGTACTGTGTTCCTCAGTGCTTGTCAAATCTAGTGGAACCAAAGAGCACAATGTGCTTCTGGCAATTGAGGGTTATTGTAAAGTGTTGGGGAGCAGCTTTGTCTTCCTCTATCACTATGTGTTAGAGAAACTTTTTTAACTTCTTGATAAAATCAGGTTTGATTTAGTAGAAAGCAAAATTTGTATCTGTTTGAGACTAATTCCTTCTGCCAGTCTGAGGCTGGAGTCCAGATGGAAGATAAAGCACTCATGGAACATTTATACAGTTTCCAGCAGCAACCACAGTGTCCCAGGCACTGTACAAACACAAGAAGAAGTTATACTCTAAAGGCTTAAAAAAAATAAAAGAAATTAAATAAACACACACACACACACACACAGACACAGAGTAAAACAGAAAGGGATTTAAAAGAAAAATACAAGTAAAAGTGCAGCCAAAAGTTATGACTGAGGATATGCTTTAACTCCTTTCCCAGAGCCCCAGGTCCATTCCCCATATCATTCGTATTGCTCGATTAGCAGGGATTCCATTATTTTCAGGACAGAAATAACATTCTTAAAGATTTGATGGAGACTGTAATAGCAGGATTTCATATAAACTGGTTTCTTAAAACAAGGAAGGACGTGTTAGACGTTTCATATAATAACATGTTCAGCCAAAGGAATGCCATTACCTCTGTCTCTAATGACAGAAAGAGGGAAAACAGAAGTTACTAGGATTTCAGCTTTCTCATCTTAAGTTTACTATAAGGTATTTAGGAAAAGATGCAGGACGAGGCAACTGACAGATATCAAAAATCACTGAAATCTTTAATCCACCGTAAAGATAGCAATTGAAGGTACATGATTATGTAAGAACTGGCCAAGAAAGGAGTAAAACAAAGAAAAAGCAGGAAGGAATAATGGATTGAGGAACGGTCAGACAAGGGGAAAAACACTAATTTTTATCACTGAACCAAATAATATTTGAATACACACTTTGAAACCAGCAGCAACACAATGATTAAGAATAAAAAGCTCATAGAAAAGATTTCCTGTCACCAATCACCCCTTGCAATGTCATTAAAAGATGAACTCTGCCTTGCTGCCATAGTTAGCAATTAAACATACCTGGATGACAGAGATTCCCCAATGAAGACTTCATTGAGTGCTCTCACTGGCAAAAGATGAGGACCAGAAATCTCCGATCCTGCAGGTATTGAATACACTCGTTTCAAATCATGACTCCAAAACTCACATTTTCCAAAACTATCATCACTCTCTAGAGAATGTAGTCAGCTGCCTGGAACCACACTCTAAACCTTGATTCTCTGTGTTCAGTTGTCCTCACGGGCTCATTTCTTTTCCTCCCATTGCTTCTGTACCTAGTCACAGCCCTTTATCAGAGACCACAAGTATCTGAACTAAGGCCAGTAAAACAATACTGTGTTTTTGAACATTGTTTTTCTTCAAACTTGTGGCTAACCAAACAGGTTGAACTCTTCTTCTGTCAGTGGTCACTTCTGTAGCTTAGTGAAGTTCACTGACAGTGACTTAACAGAAGTCTGGGGTAAATTTCAAAGAGCTACATTACACACCACAGACTAACTTTTAATTAACGGGCTTTAAGATACATTCACATTACACTGAATAAGGTCTTTTCAGTAGGGAAATCCAGGAACAGAAACAAAACCAGAAACTTATTTTCAGTCCACCCTAAATAAAACACTTTCAGTTGTTTTATTATTTAGGACTCACTCAGGAAGAAATTTTCACTTACGAAACACTCTACTCCTACTCCAAACTCCTCTTGAAGTTAGAATAATTTGTCTTAATGTACAAATAAATTCTACAAGCTATTTATGCAATATTTAAACAGTACCATTTCCTTGTTGAGACATCCCATCCTTCAATAACAAAAAGTCAGATAATTGTAGAAGGTCATGCTGCTATGTGCATATTGCCACTTGCAGGCAGGCCTCACAGTTGAGGAAAACTTACCTCAAATTCAGCAAAAGAGCTCATGCACATACACAGTTTTAGTCAGAACCATCTAACTGTGTGGTAAACAGTCTATGGAGTAACCCAACATCTCCTCAACAACACTAAGGCACCATTTAAAAAAGCTTAAATATTTTTCCAATAGGTATCATACTTAAAGGGAAAAGTTTAAATTATCTCCTAAAATTAAAAACTATTTCTAAGTGTACAGAGCAGAAGCAGCACATAAAAACCTAAGGATCTTCCTTTAAAAAGCAAAGTCTTAGAGTTTGAGCTAAGGAGAGTCATTTCTCTCTCACTTCTTAAATATTTCTATCTGTATCAGCCATGTATGGTAACAACCAGACTTCAAATGTTCTTGTATTTCTATAAATCTCAATTTTCTAAGTTGTTATGGCAAAGTGGTTACATTCTTGTCACAAACTTCAACCTACTTTGATCTTGCAATCTTTCATTTATATGAGCCCTGCTGTGTTGCTCCTGGCTTAGCTGCTGTTCATGTAGATCTACAGGAGTCGGGTTAATGCCAGTTCCTTCAAGATACAATCGGATTCGTTGCCGCCACTGCCACCTATAAAAGGAGAAGGAAATCGGTTTCAGCAGTTGAAGAGTAGCTGAAATGCTCATTGCAAAGCTAGCTAGGATGAAATTCTTGAGGATAAAAGTTTCACTGGTTCACTCTCAAAGCCAAGCATTTTAAGATCAAAAGTTTAAGTACATTCCACATAAAGTTTTCAAGTTTGACAGCTTTCACTATCACTTTTAAATTTAGAAAAGCATATTCATATTCAAATATAAATATTTTACATTTCCCAAATTGCTAGTTAACTTTTGTATGTGTGAAATAACACTACAATGGTCAAAAGAATCTGCAAACACAACATATAACATCCTAGCACCTTATGCATATGATTGTAATTTATGAATTAATGACTGATGACAACGAGTTTGAGAGCAAGACACTCTTTGGCATTACAGGTATTTACAGATGTCTTTTTTTTTGATATTATTTTGCTTATATTTCCGGACACCCAGAAGAATGACTATGTCCATTCCTTTCTCTATAAAGGTCATAAACATCTCATCATTTTAATAATTTCTTAGACTGGCAAATTTTATAGGTTTATGAGAGTGAAGTCCAAATGAAGAAACAAAAGAATATAAAGACCATTCCTTCCTAAGCCGTCACATTATTTAGATTTTTGTTTTTCCTAGAGTTCAATACACTTCTCCTATGATTTAGAGGCTCTATTTAAGAAAGCTCTATTAAAGCAGTAGTAGTGGTTCTGATTCAGAAAGCAAATCATAATGAAATATTTTGAACACAGCCTTCCCAGTTCACGTTGCTGACCTTTGGGTCACAGTAACCAGATTAACTTTTTCCTGAAATAACAGCACACATGATTTAGGCTGGATGAAAATCCATTACTACTTTATCTCCTGAATTAGGACAACATCTTGCCTTACTGCAAAGTTAATCTTCAAATATATACCATAACTTCACTTAATCTTTTCTAAACTGAGCAAACTCTATTCTCTCCCATGCACTTTAATGCATCAAATTTCCTAGGGCTTCTTCAGTGAGGAACACAGGGGAATTTCCCAGTAGTTTTACTGCTGAAACTTCACTATCCCAGACTTCGCGTAATGTACAATTTGAGGCCTTCCAGCAGCACTTCATGTATACAAATGTGTTTATAGAAAGTTGTATGATGTTTGCTTTTCTGCAGTGCTTACACTAAAATACATTTCATTTTTAATCCCTTGTATTTCAAGATACTTTTGAGAAACATCTGCCTGCCATTTTCATCATGTATTTATGCGTCTGATTCCTGTAATCAGTAAATGCAACCCTTTGCACGTCTTGGCTGAACTGCAAAGCATTTATTTCAATGTCTTAATCTATTTGGATTCTAATCCTCTTCTAAATTTTGTAGTTCACGCTACCTTGATCTTTAGTAAGTGTCCTATCCATTCACTCTTTCATCCCGAGTTGATGACTTTCATATCTATTTACTCATTCAGATGATGAGACATAGTCCTGGATGGTACAAAGGCAAGGGACATCCTTTGAGAGCTGTTTTGAATGCACCTTTAGTCTAACGAGCTCCAAGGCAGACAGCTTGCCATAGATACTACTACACTAGCTTCCTTACAGCGCTCACACTAAAATGCATTCAAACTCCCATAAAATAAGCATATAAGACAGCTACTCTTGTGAGGTAGTGTTATATTCTTTAGTGTTTAAAAAAAAAATGGATAGTCTAACATTGTTTGCTCTTAGTAAATCTTGATGTTGATAGTTAAACAGGAGTGCAAGTGAAGTGTTTTACACAGGCTTGCTACCAACAAGGCGACTGCCACATACCTGGACTATGAAGCCAACCCCTTTTGGGCTCACTGACACCTCCCTGTCCTTCAGGGATTCTGACAAAACTCTCTCCGTTTCATCTAGTTAC
>JAVCKT010030258.1:2184-18342 GCA_032273925.1 Rhynchotus rufescens | reverse complement strand
TAAACTATAGATGGGATTTTTCTTGTGTCAGGGCCACACACACACAATTTTCTGTTTTTCAGTTCCTCTGTGACACTTTGCTGAGTAATAGAATATATGATGCATTGTGTGAGATGGTCAAATTAACTCACCCAAACCTCTTCCTTCTTGCTAAGCAGAAAGTATTCTGAAATGTGTAACTTGGCAGAATTTCTCTAGACTTTTTGAAAAATGAATTTCTTTTTATGCAACACGTTGGCTGTTATACTGATATGAGGATTTAAGTGTTAACAAAACTTACATATACTACCTAATAAAAATTATTCATTTTTCATCAAATATACATTTTGTGTTCAATAATAAATACCTTAATCACAGTATCTTTATTGCACTTTAGATTCTTGTTTGAGATTTTACATTTGTTAATGAACACGCTATTAAAAGTGATAGACTGAATGCACTATAAATTGTTATTCACCTGTTAATCTGAAAATGCAATTAAATGCTTCCCCACTAAATTACTTCAGTGTATTTTAGTCTCTCTGAACACCAACAATAAGAACAAGAATATAATTAAAATTAATGTACTTATTTAGTCCTATTGAGCAGGCAGGTAATTATTCCATTCGTGAAGCTGCTTCTATAACATATTCTTTGATACATGTTAAATTGGCTGTATATATTTCACTGACAAAGACCAGACTTGGACTTCTGAATTAGAGAAGAATATTTCTCACCAGGATGACAGTTTTTCTCCTTGCACAACCTTATTGCTTGCAATTCTAGAATGGAAGCTTGAAATAGTCACCTTTACTGCAAATTTTATAGTATTCCAAATGAGAATGACTAGGAAAAAAATAGATTAACACCTATCCACTCATGAATTAAGATTATATCTTGGGGGCTTGCAACCAAAAAGTCAGACAAGGACCGAATCCAGAATAAAGCCTCATTTGCCTACAATTGGTCTCTAGCATTACCCAAGAGACAGAGCAAAAACATTAGCAGGTAACAAAAATCTGTGTAGCCCAGTGCATGGGTTTTGATTTTGTATATCAATACACGTTTTCTGGCCACAAGCTAATCTTATACTGTTTCCAATAGTGAAATAGACTCTTCCACTTATTATTCTGCATAAAGCCAGACTATTCTCTATCTCAAAATTTCCAGCTATGGTAATGCAAAGAAACAAACAAAATCTCCGGTCTTAAACAGGTAAACAAACAAGCTCCAAATGAGAGAGAGATGAAGGCCATCTTCAATGTTTACTAGAATATTAAAATTTCTGATGGATTTAAAAAAAGCAGATTCACAATTTTGTGAGTATGTTAAAATGTCAATGGAATTATATTTGCCTATGTGAATTTATGATTTTCTAACACAGTAATTGTCTCTACATTCTAAGCAGAAGTGACATTTACACTGCTTCACAGGACGGCAGAAGGATTAGTTTAAAAAAATGCATCAAATACAGGTTTACTAATTGATTAGAATATGTTTCTAAGGTCAAAGACTCTCCTTTTTCAGACTGGAAACTAGAGTAAAGTTTAAGAGTAAAGTTTAAAATTTCCATATTTAGGTGCACAAAAATACCACATCCTTTGAAATTCAGTCCAAATTTTCACAAGATCATGACATAGCTTGATAGGGAAAACTTGCAACAAAACTAACAACTCATATTTTGTAGACAACTACTGGAAAAACATGAAATATTCAAGAGTAGAGTAAGTTCATCTGCTTTTCATCCATGACAGTAAAATAGGAATTCTATTGGTGTAGTTATGTGTGAGATATGAGTGGGATTTTGCAGACTGCTTGGATTAAGAACCATTCGATGCATTTGGACTGTCAGCAATGCCAAGGAGCACTGACCACCTGTATTGATAATTCCTGACAAGTTTTGAAGGTAATGTATAACCTCTCCAAGGAGCACTTGGATTGAAGCAAGAGCAACCACATATCAGACTTGCCTGATGTGCACCATATAACAGGCAACACATACATAGTACCAGCACACTAAGACCTAGAAATCCTTCAGGTGTCAAGGCCACACTAACTTATCTAGTAGTAGTTATTAAAACTTATGAAAGCATTTTGCAGCCACATGAAGCTCATTATAGAAAAACATAAATAGAATAAAAATTAAAAATCAGAATTAATGTTTATGTAAAGCTTGCTAAACAGAACCTATATTTCTTAGTTATTAGGTGCATTATAATAAGAATAGGAAAGACTAGCTTCTCAATGAGCAGGATAAAGTCTTCACAGCCAATATAGAGCAAAATGCCTTGTAGAAAAATAGCTTATGACAGCCAACATATCTGAAACTCATACAGTTGTCATTTGGAGTCATTCAAAGTGCATTTAATTTTCCTCAGCAGTTTTTTTCCCCGACGCACTCCTACCCCTCTGGCCATCTCTTCCCAGCACCCTTCTACATTTCCCTACCTTTTTTTAAAAAAATAAACTACTTCAGTAGTGCTTATTTGAGAAATTTCTTCCAGCTGTCACCTATCAAAGACAGCTTGGCAGGCTGCTTTAGGATCAGTGTGTAAATTTTCTCTACTACTGATACAAACCGGTGCCAAAAGCCTGGAGGAACTGACACCACTTGGAAATTTCTCTTTGCCACCAACATCCCTTTAACACGGTTTGAGTTAATGACAGAATTGGGTGGATTTTTCAAGCTGCCTTTCTCTTCACTGGCATCAACATATCCCATCCTGAAGTGCCTCAGAGTCATTTTCACTGATGCAAGGTGACAAGAGCTCTGTTATGTTCAGACACACGCTGCTCTGAAACTGCTTCCAAGTCCAATGGGACCTGTGTCAACCCAATGTTTCCAGGTCCAGGTTCTTCCCCAGCTGAGAAAAACTCCTTCTTCCTGCAGCTGTTTAATATTGGAATTTATGGAGGGGACATCAGACATTCACATGAAATGAAATCTCAGAAATATTACATGCATTACTAGAAGAGACAAGTTTTGCAAATGAAAAGCTACAATAATCTGGAACAATGGCTCAAGACAATAATGCCATAACTCAAAATGTTGTTTTCTGGCAGGAAGTAGGATGATAAAGCACACTCTAGTCTTCATGCTCTCTCAGATTAAAATTTACATATACATGCCAAAAGACTTCTCTCTCTCTCATTGTGGTAGAGACCACAACATTTATAGTAGTCTTTAAGGAAAAGGTTTCAGAAAGAACTTTGGCATAGAGATCATTGCAAGCTGTCCAGCCTGAGGCAAATAACCCCATTAATTAAAAATTATAGAGCCCAAATAAAACATGACAGAAGAGGCAAAACTATCAGCAATGCATATAGAATATATTCCTGTAATAGTGGAGACAGAAACAGCTGCTAGACAACACAAAGAAATGAGGACACCTCTGCCAAAAACCTATTTTGCTTTTTCTACACTTTAAATGAAGAAAAATCCAGGGCATAGAATAACTGCTCCAAATACTTCAGGATAATCAATGATTTTTTCTAAACATGCAGACAGAGTAAACACACAGACTTCTCTCCATTTGTATGAGATATGTCCATGCTCGTAATCCTGGCATAGCTCAATGCCACGAGGAAGCACAGCCGGTGTTTATAGCACAGCTGCAGCAAGCGGTGCAACGTGACAGCCAAAATGCTGAGTATTTGACATACCAGATTAACTTGCTGGGAATGTAACTCCTATCCAGAAAGCCCCTACAGCAGATAACCTATGTCATCTTGTCTACCCTTTGGCAATAGGGTGGTTTGCAGTAGCCAGTTATTACTGTTTTCCAACTTTTTATTGTATTTTATGTGTAATTTAAAAAAAAATCTGTTTTCACAACCAAAGCCAAAAAATTTATGGGCTCTCATATCCTTAAAAATAAATTCAAGAACTAAAAAGTTCTGTACTCTTTCAGCCATTTCATATGCTACCCCAAAATAATATAGATATTTGATATTTCCCTGTTATCAAAGGCACAGACTCCTAGTATTAGTTATGAAACTGTACATTCTGAAGTCATCTTGCAGACCCAACAAATCCTCAAACTGTTCTTTGCAGTGGAACTAGCATATGGTTTGGAGTTTTTAAACTTTCCCCTTCAATTCCTGTAGTGAACTGTCCTACCATATAACATTTGGAAACTTGCTCCAAGAAAATGTGCTAGGAGAAGAAAAAAATCTCTATTTCTCTAAAATCTCTACCAGTAAGATACCATAGGAATTAAAAAAATACATGGAAATATTCATGTTCACATTGACATGGACATATTCATCCCAGGTAGAAGGTCCTAAACTCCTAGCTCTGGGATTTCGCTCAGTGATTTCACCTTTACACAATAGTGGGTTTAACCTATCATACCTACCTATTTCTGAACGCATACAAAAGCAGGTTTCTGCTTTTACATATTCTTCCCTTTAGAAGGGAACTTCTTTTTCTGACTAAGATTGAAGACAGGCCATACTAACAGAGAATAACTTCTAACATCACCTAATAAATATTCTATAAACAGCCAGAACTCTCATTCATGCATTAAATATTTTATAGTCCCTAGTGTCTATAAAAATAAATTTAAGGGCAGTAAAATTAAGCAAATGGAGAAAAAAATGAGATGGCTTATCAACAAGATGAATTTCATATTAGAAAAAGATATCAGTTTCTTTTAACCAAAAAGCAGAGAGTAGTAATTAAATCCAGCCATTTGAACTGACAGAGCAATGATTCTTCTAACATTAAATATCTGTTATTGCCTACTATTCCCTCTTTTAAAGCATAAGTGCATCTCTAAACTGGAGATTCTGGGAGAGGTGGAACTTTACTTCAACATTTTTGTTGTATTTTTCTGGCAGAAAAGACTTGAATGAAAGTTGCGATTTAAACAGAATTCCAAAAATACAATAGAGTAACAATAGCTGATGCTATATGTATTTTATAGAAAGAATACAGTAATCTAAAATTAGACAAGATCAGGAAAATTTGCTCAGCCCCAATCCTGTCATTTATTTAAAGGGATACAGCATTATCCAATATTGCCAGCAATATTAGATATAATTGGATATAATATTTAATATTGCCAGCAATATGGGATAATCCAAAATTCCAGCAAGTCTCTGAAGTTATGGTACTTATTGTTTTCATCCACTTTCCATCACCCTCTCCAGGCTAAGGAAAATAGACAGGATATAAAGGAGGGAAGGAGAAAAGTATGAAATGAAAATATAAATCAGTAAAAAGATCTGTTGTTTTGCATTTCCCTTCTGAAGGCAGGAATTCAGCTATCTCTCCCCCACATACACTTAAGGAGGAAAAGATCCTAATGCCTCAATTCAGATGCTTCAGATTCAATTCAGAGCTCTACTGCTCAGCAGAGCAGCATGTACAACAATGGCCATTTGCTTGTTATGTTCAGATTTTATTTTTAAAGGCAAAACAAAATATGTGAACTTTTAAAAACAGTAATAAAACCTATTCTGGGCATTTTTTCAGGTTAGAATACATTTGCAGTACTCCAGTTTCCTTACAGACAACATACACAACCATTTTGCACTCTCTCTCATCAAGCCTACAGTCTTGAAGGCATTTGGAAAGCTGAGGCCACAGAGTCTGCCTTGATACTAAGTTTTGTCAAGTTCAAACAGAGCATCAATGTAAAGGATGTTGACTGACTTAGTCTTGCTTTTGGGACAGTAGGTCATCCCCATTATAAGACAGATATGTGACAAATTGCAGACAGGACTTAGAATAATGAAAGTTACCAAGACAGCATCACTGCTGTCCTCTGAAAAGTCTAAAGAAGCAAGCTGAGGGCTCTTAGCTGTTGACCAAAATGCCTTATTATTGTGTGGGCAGCAGCAGCTGCCTTTATTTGGGCTAGTGCTTCTGCAGGATTCCAGACAGCAGGTTATCCCACCTGCTGAAATCTTCCAGATCATTTTTTTAATGTGTATTGGATTCGAGGACTGAAGCTCACATTCAGGAAGGCTAAGACTGCAAAACCTGGATTGCTGCAAAACTCCATGTATGCCTATACCTGGAGAGACCAGCAGAAAGCACAAAAAAGCCCCACACTTGGCTTTCAAGGCAGCATATAGTAGAAGAGTTATAGTAATGAGTAGGCTTGGTGTCACAATTTGAATTAATGTGGCATTAATGTAGGAGCTACCTCAACAGTTATTTTTTAAAAAATACAGAACTGTAGAGGAGTGCTTGTTTTACTTATATATTTCCTGGGTTGTTTACCCTCAGTTTATGGCACTACTCCAAACCAATTTGTCCTTTTGCTTTACAGATAAAAGTGTAATTTCCTTAAAGAATAACCCAAACCCTTATTTCCCTACTGTTTTAAAGACTATTTGTTTTCAGCTGGAGTTCATTTCTACACAAATAGATCCCATTCACAAAATCAAGGCTATCCATGAATTCAAAAATCACAGACTTCAGTGACAGCGAGAGCTCTCCAACTTAGTATAGACTGTAATTTTATGGTCATTTACTGTAAATGTGCCCTTTGGAATACCACTGTAAAGTGTATTCGTAAATTTAAGCATTTGAATGTAGGGACACATTTCCTGAGCACCAGCTGGGCATGGAAGTTGATAAACAATATTCTCCTCAATCTATAGTGTAGCCCTTTAGTTTTAGAAGAAAAACAGAAAGACTTCAGTCAAATACAGGACTGAGGCTATAGAATTTGTTCTGAATGAGGAAATACTTCTGAAGCAGAGAGCACTGGAACAGGTTGCCCAGATTGGTTGTGGAGTCTCCTTCCTTCCTTGGAGGGACTGAAAAGCTGTTTGGACACAACCCTGGGTAACCTATTCTAGGTGACCCTGCCTGAGCAGGAGCTTGGACAAGATCATCTCCAGAGGTGCCTTCCAACCTCAGTCATTCTGTGATGAAAATATTGTCACTCAATATAAAGGAGTACAAGAATTAGATTTGTGTGTTTAGCAATGAACAAAGACAGCCACACCAGAGATCTGAACTTGTGACTATTTTGTGCAAAACAGAGTGGATGGAAAGGCCATCATCATCAGGACAGCAGAGAGCACATTTAACCTAAGCAAATCCCAAAGGTGCACTGTGATCCCCAATGCTTCACCCCATCTGCTGTCCTCACTTGCCCCCTGTCTTATCAATGCTTGGCCAAAGGCAAAAATACCATGGCCAGCATCTTCTGCAGGGCACTGACTAGAGCACAAGAAGCTAAAAGAACAGAACTCAGAAAACAATATGATGGGAATAGCGTATAATGACCTCTTCTCCTTGCCCACAGGTTCTGCATGTTCCTCCCAGTTTCATTAGCCTCTTCCTAAACCCATATTTCAGAGGCAAGGAGAAAGGAAGAGCATGCATATCCAAGGCTCCTGTTATATGTGCAGCGGAACAAAAATATATGCCAGGATGTGGAAAAAACAGCCAAGAACTGATTTTACAAAGCTTTAGAGCAGCACTGCAGAGAGCTATATTGGGCTCTAGCCAGAAACCTCTTCATCATGAGTATGTTTTTCTACACTGCAGGGTGATTCAGTCTCTGAGGAAATATTTGCTTTGCATAAAAAACTAACTGCACACTTCTGCGAAAACTAAGAGATCTAAGACTAAAAATACCGTTGGAACAGAAAAGCAATGACTTCAGTCACTCTTCTCGCTTTTATTTCATTTTGTCACACTGGGTCAACCTTCCTTCTAATATCATTTCTACAGAAAACAGAAAAAAAGAATTCCTGTTATGCCTGATTGCCACTGGGCGACATTGATAACATTCAACAACAGGTTAAGTGATACCACAGTAACTTTGCTGCTGCAATAATCTTTCCCTAGTGTCATTATAAATAAATTTGGATAAGATTCTGGGAGGCAGTACTGACACTTCCCTTTGGAGCGACTTTGTGCCTATGGAGCTTCTTGTTCTCACAGCCAGGCAGAAAGCTCGACACAAGTATCTTTTGATTTCCAGCACCTGGCAATGACATGCTGGAAGCTGTCAAGATAACTAGCAGCAATTTAGTATGCAAATACTAGATGAACTAAGCTGATACAAACTCCCATATCACATAATTTATGCATTTGGAAGTATTCAGATCAGGATAAATATTGTTTCAAGTGAGCAGATTTTCATTTGAGCAGTTCTGAAGTAGATGGTGGAATAAAAGGAGCTGCATCACTAAAACACTAGCAAATTCAAAGGACTTTTTTCTTTTTTTTGTCTGGCATGAAATGAAAACTATTACCAAGCAGGCAATAATTTAAATTATTTCTCTAAGAATATTGATACAATCTTACATTTACACAGGTTAGCAAAACTGGGAGGGATAATCATCTTTATTGATTACTCAATACCATTATTCTTGCCCAGAGGCCTGAGAATTGGGGCTGAGATTAAATTAATGATGTCCTTACTGTGCTTCCACATGTTGTAGGCAAGAGAGACAGTCATGATGTTCCACCTTCGTTTATAAGCAGAGGAATTCACAGCACCTGAACTATACTGCCCAGAGCAAGAGCTCTGGGATCAGGAGCCCAGCAGCAGCACAACTGCTGGCTCAGTCTGCACTCACTGGTTCAGATCATTAGAAGAAATGCAGAGTGGTTGGAATATCCAGCTTAGCAAATGTTTTGCGGTGAATTATATTCAAACATATTAGAGGGCCTTGTTTGGTCGTAGTAATATATGTGCACAATTTGCTGCTGAGTAGTCCATAGAACAACATCTATTTGAGCATGAGTTTCAGAAGAATTGTATAGAGCATTAGTTGACTCAAGACCTATTATAGGCTAAATCTTTCTAAATGTGGCGTTATTAGAGAACACTAATTTTTGAAAATATGATATCTCAATATATTATACAAGATGCTTTCTACTGCACAGTAAATTTCTGGACTTCCTGATAGTTTAAAGTCTTTAATGCCATTCAAATAGAGCTTCTTCTCATAAGAGTTAATAAGGTATTGTAAAAAGCCTTGAGGGTAGGAAAAAAATATGTTTTAAGTGCAAGAACACTCAAAAAGTTATTTTTACACTTGATTTGCTCTTTCCTCTCAATTAATTCATTGTACTCCTGAAAAAGCCATCATGAATCTAAGTCAGTTTATTTCTCTTCTCTTATTTTACAGTGTCATAGCAGTGCAGAAAGCTTGGCGCACACAGAGAGAAAACAGGTCCTTGTTCCCAGGAGCTTTGTAACCTAAAGATGATACAACCAACTAAGGTATAACAGTAAATGCATGTGGGTGGGAAAATGGAAGTAAAAAAGTTACTTAAAATAAACAGGCATGCTTATTTTCTGTGCAGTTCAAGAGCTTTCTGTTAAAGCAAGCACTTATATAAAGGTTGCAGGACAAAAAAGAACTAGTTCACTTCTTTCAATTATTTTTACTCCTTAATACACTGAAGTGTGGATGCAATGCCAGGACAGAGTCACTCCAGAGATGATGTGTATAGGTTATAGCAGATGGGTGTCCATAGCACACCCATAGGCTGTACATTTGTGAGGGCTTTTGAAGGCTTCAGCTTGGGGCTGCAGGACTGTCAGATCCTAGAAGGAAGAGCGGGTCAAGCTGACAGAGGTTGCACTGTTTGTGCCAGAAAAAGCAAGCAAAGAGCAAAAAAAGCAAGCAAGTCCATAGCAGTTTCACTAGGCCATTGGCAAGGCTGCCTTTCAGCCACTTCTAAATCGCACCATGTGGAACTTATGGGTACCTCTATGCCGATTTAGATATTGATCACTTTAGAAGTGAATCTTGTCATCTCCACTCAATCTAATTCAATTTGCATTATATAGAACCTAAGTACAGACACTGATTTTCAGATGAAACTCAACCAAAACTTAAATATCAGACATGTACCTCACACATACAAACAGGCTTTTCCACCTCATGACACTGAATCCAGTCCAGAGTGAAAAGTTGGTGTCTGGTGCAGACTTCGCATCCTCAGCAGCAGCTGTTTTCCCATATAGATCCATTCCTCTCACATCAAACTGCTTGTTAACGTAGACATAGCCTAGGGCTAACTCTGTTCCTGCTTCATCCTAATATTGAGCACATATGGCTGGGCTAGAAAACCCAACCCTCAGACAGAAGCAAATTGCAATTTCAGTTAGGAAGACTTGTTTTTAGAGTTGAAACTGTTTGGAGGGCAAAATGACTCCTCCACAAGCAGGTTGCAGTGCTCTATCATTTTTAAACGCACTTCCAAAAGTCGAGGCAGTTTCTTACCTTTTTTGTTCCTTACCAGTTATAAAGGTTAAGCCTTATCAGCAAGGATGCAGAAGAAGTTAAAACTCACTTTCTTGCATCTCCACGGGCAGTGCACAGCCCAGACAGTATCCCGTGTACTGTAGCTAATTAAAATCAGGCTGCACAAAACTTCAAGATCCTAAAGAAACTGACAAAATCCTCTAGACTTTTACTTACTTTTCTACACAAAAGTACGCTGTAGCTATTATAAAAATACGTAGCAGCTACTTCTTTATATGAAAGAATTCTTTTATCTTGATTTTAACCAATATCCTAGGTAAACAAAGCTGAAACCATAACTGCAAATATTGGCTGTTACATAATGGACTCTTATTCTTACTGTGTTAGATTAACTATATAGCATTAATAACCTTTCTTCACAGCATCAGTGAATTTACTGTACCACAACCAGAGAGCAACAACACAAATCCAATTTTCCCCTATAACAGCATAGGTGGAAACATAAATGTTATGACCGATTACACAGCATCTTGCACAGACTAAGTTGGAAAGCTCTTAGGCAAATATAAACAAGCAGCATGGATTTGACATGAGGTCTACATACTCTGCACACTTATTGCTAACGTATCACAAACAATTTCTATCCTGGTCTTTATGACTTCTTGAGGACAGCCAGTTGACTGTCAACGAAAAAAATTCTAAGTTTGAAATATAATCATGAAAATCTGAAGGTAGCTAAAAATTCACCTCTCAAAGTTTATCCTAGCCACCTGAATGAAAAATATTATCTATAGCTTTACAGCTAAGGCGTTGACAGTGACTCACTTGATGTTTTCCAGCAGCTGTCAAGAGCAGACAAAACTCACCAGGCCACATTTATCACTGGTGCCCCCCAATGCCAGTAGGTGCCTTTGGGCCATTATCTGCAAAGGCAAGAAAAGGCAAATAATTCCACTGCAGTAATTAACAGCAAGTGCAAGTCTATTCCCTCACGCTTAGGTCTGCAGCATTAAGATCACCACTGGCTACAATCTCTAGTCAGAGATATCAACTGACTTTTGTGGACTGGAGATTTCTGTAGAAATTTAAAACCTACATAGAAGACTGAACAAAGTAGCAGAGATAAACCATGCAGGTTGCAATTTAATATAGCTTTCTTCAGTGATAGGCATTTCATAAAAATTTCACTTCAAACAAAATTAAACTCAATTTTATAACTGTAGGTTGGAACTGGAATAAATCAGCAAAGCTATGCAGAGTTTGCTATAACTCCATCAATTTCTACCAGATGAGCGTGTGACCTGTCAAGTCTACAATCAAATCACACTGTTTCAATTAAATGATCTCAGCATCTGTTACTTTTTTTTTGTCTTTAACAATAAGAAATCATGTGGAAAATATGTACATCAGAAGAGACAGAATATAAAATATTAAGCTTTCATATAATATTAATGTTAATTGCAGCCACTACAGATGTAAGGTTAGTGAAATATTCACCCAAGCACTTTGCTTGAAGATAAATCCTGCAAATATCAAAACAAATAATTACCTATAAATAGTCAGATCGGATATCACCTGAGTTACATTACTATTCTCCAAATCTATTTTTATTGCGCTTTTTATACAGTAGAATAATAGGAAATGAAATGAAAATGTTTAACTTTACTTGAAAACAAAGGCACATGGTCTTTGAACCCCAGATGAATTACAGAGTTGTTCAGGAACAAAGTTATTACAAAAAAATGCTAGTTTAGTCCAGGGATAGAACATCGTATTTTAAAAAGCCACTCAAATATCTGCACGTGTACACACACACACACACACACACACACACACAGTAGGGGATTTGGTTTGCTTGATTCTTCCTCCAAACCCACCAGATTTCTTAGAGGTGTTTAGATTCTTGCATAATTAAAGCCACAGAAAAACTATTATTTAAATTATTTTAGTTAACAGCCTTTAGGGTCTGATTCAATGCTTATTGAAGTCAGTAGGAGTTTTCCCACTTAATTCATGATTTTTAGATCAGGTCTTCATCTACAGCTATAATGAAGGGGAGTTAAATAGTGTAATTTGGGGGCTTATAGTGCTCTTCAAAGTAAGAAATCCCAGAATTAGTTCCCTTGGCTTATTTATACACCCCTATAGAGAAGTACAGAAGTGTATCCAAATGACAAGCAGATGAAGATAAAGACAACCAATGTTAAATTGCATATTAGCAACTCTTAGCGACTCAGCAGTTACTCCCACACAATTATGTTATTCTCAGATAAATATAGTGTGCTGTATAGGACTGCATTAAGTCAGATCCCTTATTTCTACTGCTCCCGTACCAAAATTATCAAGCCTACAATTCTAATTTTCATGACTAAAGTATACGTCTCAAGCCATCAGCTTGTATTAGATCTCCAGAACAGCCATAACTCCAGCAATTTTCCATCCAACTGTTAGTTGACATTGTAACAAATTAACAAGAGAGTATTACCTTCAACACAGTCAGATTAGCCTCATAGGAAAAGGATAATACACCTTTTTTAAATATGGAAAGATTTTACCTAGATTTCATACTTTAGGCTGCTAAGGATGAGCTCCTCCAGATAAGACATTTACCACCTTATAAGCAACATATGAACTGAAACAAAATTTCCCCCACTTGTGTGTGTGTGTATGTATAAATATATATATATATATGGTTTCTAATTAGCACTATATTCATGCTGTTTCAAGATCATATTTTCCTGGCATCTTAGAAGTGCACTCACTTTACTGACAAGACATTTATGATAGTAGCATGAACAAGTAAAGCACAGTAAAGCTCTCCATCCTCCCTGACACTTGAAACACTTCCCAAAAAAAGTCATTCAGAAAGAAAATCACCAATAGAAAAATGATGAGTGTCAATAGTCTAGAGCAAGAAACATAGCAAAGATTTGAAATTCCTTTAAGCAGCTTGAGTCCTCTGCTTGTTTAAATAAAGAAAAATGAAAGAATATAGATCAGCCCTAGGATCCAAAAACTTTCATTTTGCATCTAAAATGTTCCAGCAAGGCAACTAGAAATTAGCAATAAACAATTCAAAGAACCATAGGGTACTAACTGCCTTGCTTCAATGCTGTACATGTTTTGTTCAGACGTTAGGTTAATGAAAAATATACATGGCTTACTATTGCTGAACATGTTCTGGGCTGAATATTGAAAGCCAAGAGTTCAGGAGGAAAATGCTCCTAAACGCTAACTTATTTCCAGTCAGCATTGGTCAATCAGTATACTCACTAGTCATAATTTGTGGTGGTTTTTATTCAAATCTGGGTCAAGGTAAACACTTAAACCCTTTTACAATCCACTCATGGCCAGTATAAAGCTATTCTTCCAGTATGAAATAAACTATAGATCCATCCGGAGTCATGGTGACTTATTAGCATGTGACAGTTCCTACCACATCTCCTCATCTCTATCTTTATCCAGCTGCCAGAGCCTGCCCTTCTCAAATGCTTGCATCTGTTTTCAACATAATCTGACAGGTTTTCATTTTCTGCTAGCTTTAAAATTACATTGCTTCATTTTGAATTAGAAACTGGCTGTAATGGTCAGCTGCACTTTGAGCATTTGTAAAAGATGATTAACAAATCAAGTCACAGAGAATATTGTTCTTAAGTGAAAATATAGCCTTTGCACAACCTAAACCCATCTGGCAGACAGGTATCTACAGAATACACTTACACCAGCTGTAACAGAACATAATGAAATGCAATTAGGAATTTATCTTTCTCAGGCAATTACAAGTGCAGTCTTCAGAGGAGCCATTGTAACCACATGGATGTGCTTTATCTTAGATTTTCACTTAAACTAATGGTTTCTAAATTACTTGAGTGGAAAATTAAGAATGCAATGCTTCACTTAAGCATTTGCATTCCATTGTATTTGCTGTTGAATTTCCATTAAACTATATTTATATATAGATTCTTAATACATGAAATATGATAATAAAAGGAAACAATCTGATTAGGTAGATAATACTCTGGGAAAAAAAACAGATACTTCTGGATATCTACCTTCCTCAGAAGGTAGCCTATATCTAAAAGCAGTATCACCTTTGCCTTTCTACAACTCTCCTCTGTTTGGGGAAAACACAAAAGGTTTTAACAGAAGAAAACTATAAGCTAGTCAGAAAATGAAACTGTATTTAAATCAATTGTCTTTCTCACATCAAGTTCAAAATCTCCTCTGTGAGGATTATGACTATGAATTCCTGGATGTTCAGTAAATATATATAATGCATTAGTGGGTTCCTCTCACAATGTATAATGAAGATAAAATATTTTTAAATGGTAGTATAATATATTTATAGAAGAAAATATTCAACTCGTTCAAGAATTATATTTAATTGTTTATAATTTTACTAGTTTCAGATAACATTCATGTGAACAGTTCTCATTTAAACCTGTTGGATCTATCCTACCTATGGGTAAGAGCTACACTGTGAACCAAGGCTTTATCTAAACAATCCCTTTGGGAAATCCTTATGGAAACATTCCCATCCCTCTTGAGAATGACTTAGGACTGACGATCCTATCTTTAAATGTCTGGACAGCATTATTTCTTAAAATTTGTCCTGTTGTGGGTAAGTTTTATTTTACAACAGGTCAACCTCTGCCAGCTTATAGCAAAATTGACAACCGTCTTATTAAAGCTTCAGATAGTCCTCATTAAGAAAAACATGTGTAAAACCATTACTGCATTTACAGCTCCAGTTTGCATAGTACACTGGATGTGCATTTGTGATCCTTTTTGCTTCTTGTATGAGGAATAATCTGACATTTTGATGACACCCTGAAAAATGTTACTGCATTTGACCATATTCAGCTTTATTCTCCAGTGCCAAGTTGACATTTGCAAGGCTCTCCCTCAGCTAGGATTTTCAAGAAAAGAAAGAATTGCTGGGGCCATATTGGTCACTATGGACACATAAAACATTCAGTCCTTGAAGGGTCATTGCTGAGCTTGGATCTATTTAGAGAAGTGCTCAATAATACAGATTAGTTCAGTCAGATCAAGCTCCAAGATCTGCTCTGTCTGGCTATGTTAGTATCAGATAGGTGTACAGATACATTAAGGCTAGGCTTTGAGAATGAAGAGACTACAGATTCCATTCCTGTCCTGAGTAGAACTGTACCACACAGTCCTAGGGCTCTAATTAAATCCTTGCAGTGAAAAAAATGATATCACTTTTGCTGATCAGATTTTAAATAACCTTTGTTTTACAGCTTTTCATTCTTCTACATATGGTATATGGTACAGCAGTGATTACAAGGTGACATCTAGCCCATAAGCAGCAGCTTTGACTCTTTCACTTGATGGAGCCCAGGAAGTTTGTTTCATAAATAACTTCAGAAAATAAGGACATTAAAATCATTGGTGTTTACATGAAAAGTAATTGAATATCAATCAAGACACACTGGCAACCTCTTGACAACTCCAGTTCTGCTATAATTCATTGAATTAATCAAGCCTTGACATTGTGATATGTTATTACAAAGGCTGGAGAAGGAGCAGGAAATTACAAAGTTTAGAATAAGAGAGCTTTTCCCCCACTACCACCACTTCATCTCATGTGAAACTTTCCAATGGAGGAGAACAAGGCCATGAAAAGAAATGATGCAGGTCAGACCATCCAATCTATTGTCTCATAAGGCAAAGCTAGCTGCCCCTCTGCAAAAAAACAGAACTTGTAGCAGTCACTTCTCTCAACTAGATTGTAGCAGTAATGTTATAGCACCTTATATAGCCTTTCATTAAGGGAAAGATCAAACTGATCATATTAATCTCTATCTAAGGAGAAACAAGCTAGATGTAAGCACTGTCACCAATTATGTTCTAGATGACAATTTTCTCCTTTCATCTTGCAGTCAAGAAAACTGCCCAAGACAAGCAATACCAGTTTTGAAAAGGTATTAAAAGCCACTCTTTGGATCTGGTTGGACATAG
>JAVCKT010030256.1:0-20903 GCA_032273925.1 Rhynchotus rufescens | reverse complement strand
TCTGTTTAGGCACATGGCATACAGCGTGTCTGGTAGCAGGACTGCTGCATCCAGTTTTCTAGAAGAAGGTGGATAGTCTTTAAGTTTGAAGATTGGCTTTCAAGCATTTAGAGCACTGTGTAAATACACATTTTGGCTTTATTTCTTTATTTATTTTTAAGAAGTGTCCTTGGAAGAAGTTGCTAGGTGTGTAAAGAGCTGCTGCAAAGCTGCCTAGCTTTCCAGCAGCTCTTTACACTCAGCGCTTGGAACCAGGTGTGTTGTAACATCCAGAGTGGGGCAACTTCACAACACAGGCTAGTTGATCTCTTGCCAGAGTTTTATGGGCACTGTGCTTATTCCTCCCTACTCCCAGCTGCACGAAAAGCCTGGAATTACAGTGAGCTTTGTGCATCCCTGCAGCAGCGTGACCTCGGAGATGGACATTACCCTCCAGGTAGACAAGGTGCCCAGAGAGGTAGCAGAGGTTGCAGGAGAAGGAACGCAGAGTAAAAGACTTAAGAGAGATAAAAAGCCAGAGGAAGAGGTGAGAGTGGGATACAGCTGTCACGCAGACATGCTCTGAAGAGGACTGGGAATTCCTGAGACTATATCTGTGCTGGTGGTTTCCTCAGCAGTTCCTACCACTGCACCTCCTCAGTGGGCTGGGTTTGCAGTTCTGCTCCAGAGCTGTGAATCCATGGGTAAAAGCAGAGGGAAATGTTTCCGGCTTGTTAAACTTCCAGTGTCTGTAGCAGAGACCTTTCCCTTCCTAAGGCCTGATCCCGAGAACAGGGATCTTGACAGCTCTGTCAGATCTTCGGCTCTCTCCCACATGCCAGTGTCCAGATCTTGCTTCAGTCCCTACTGTGGCGGTTGCTCTTGGCACCTACCTAATCTCCATGTTCTTCCTGAAACACTTGTTGCCTTTCCTGCCCAGGGGTGGAGGTGGCCAGCTCATGAATTTAATGTGTAATTAAGCACATCTTAAAAGCGCTTGGAGATTCTTCTGAGTAAGAAGTGTTCTGATAAGCGTGAGAGTCTGCTTTCCAAATCCATTATTTCTTGATTATTTATCTTTTTTTTTTCCTTTGACATTTTCCTGCAACTTGAAGTTTTCCACATGATCCTGTGACAGGAGCTCGGCCTTTCTCGCCAAGCAGTGAAACGCTTCCTTTCTGATCCTTTCTCAGATGCAAGTATGGACATTATAGCCTATGATGATTTCTCCAGTCCACCGCTCCCGAGACATTGAAAGGAAGCCCGAGTACCTGCAGCCCGAGCAGTGCGTCCCGCCGCCGAGCCGCGCTTCCCTGGGAACGATGTGGTTTATCCGAGATGGCTGTGGCATCGCGTGCGCCGTCGTCACCTGGATGCTCGTGTTTTACGCCGACTTCGTGGTCCTCCTCGTCATGCTGGTTCCATCGCGGGATTACGTGTATAGCGCCATCAATGGCACCGTGTTCAACACCTTGGCTTTCCTCGCTTTGGCTTCCCATTTCCGTGCTATGCTGACGGATCCCGTAAGTATATCCCTCTTGGTATGTCTCGGCAGGAGCTGAGGGGTGATTTTTTTTTTCATCTGCTACATGTTGGGTAACTCGTTGGTTCAATGAGTGCCAGATTTAAATAATATTTGAGTGTCAGTCTTCCAAGTGAGGCTGCTGATGGGCTGTGCTAATTTGTCATCCCACTCAAGGCAGGTGTGAGGTTGGGGACCAAGCTTTGGATCCCATTGTGTGAGCAGCTCTTCATGCTGAAGAAGGAGCGTGTTCCTCTCTGACAGTGTTTTATCACCGGTGGCAGATCTGTGTTTGGGGCTTGTCATGTCTTGACAAACGGGAAAGCTAGAAAAACTGGTCTTGGTTGTCGGCCTTGGCAAATGTTGCTTCAGCAGAACGGGACGGAGTGTTTGTTGGTTTGCAAAGCCTTGTGGCATCTCTCAAACGGGTGACATCACCGTGCTTATCAGGCCATGTTAAAGCAAATATTGCGTGGGCCTGTTTTCACTTAATTCCTTTACCAAAGGGAGGTTGCCTTTCCAGGTCTGCAGTGAGTGCCAGGCTCCTGAATGGGCGACCCAAAAGCTCCTAGGCAGGAAGGAAGCCCGAGGGTTGTGAGACTCCCCCCACACGCAGCTTTGTGTCTCCATAGGATGTTTTCACGAGAGATCAGGCCTGTTGCTTCCTCATCTTTCAGCTAGCAAGGATTCCATGCTTTCCTCCCATGCTGCTCCTGAATGCCCTGTGATGGATTCTTTTGCGTATCCGCCTCTGGAAGGTGGATCCATGTCCTCTAGTTGGTGGGAGAGGAAACCAACTCAGCCTCTCCTCCTCCTTTCCCCTTGAGTCTGCTGCTTGCTCTTGGGAGTGGCAGAGAGTCTCTGCTACTCAAAATACTCCTTCCAAATAACGTTTTCTACTTGGAGCATCCTTACAGGCCATCAAAACATCAGTGCAGTCATCATTGCTTTGCTTCCTGCTCTCCCAGAAGCCACAGTGCTGCACAAGTGTCTTGATTTGGAGTAGTTTCCCTCTCTATATAAAGCAGAGACTTTTTCCTTGCATGCTGCTGCTGCTCGGCACAACGGTGAGCAGCAGCTCAGACACTGAAACTCCTCTTGATGGACCCAGGAACAGGGGATTGTAGCACTTGGCTACAGAGCAGATATCCTAAGAGACAGAAAGACTGTTGATGTTAATTATTGTGTTTTGTGGCTTTAAGACCTTTGGGTCTCCAGAATTATTTTGCAGATTTAGCTATGACTCTTGGAACAGAAGCCACATTCTACAGCTAGCCAGGCAAGCGCTGTTTAGGAGGAACAAATACAACCACAAAGCAGAGTAAAAAGGGGAAAAGATACTCCAGTTACAAGTGTGTAGTGTTTTTATGTGTGTAGATGGAGACAGCCAGTAGAGTTTTGTTCTATTCTTTGTAGATTTTTTTTTTTTTAAATGAAGAAGTGAGCTGAACAAAATGAAGGAGGGAAAGATGAGCGGCAAGATGAGCTGCAGAAATGTGGGCCCCGTGAGCGTGGGATGAAAAGGATGCCGGTGCGTGGAGAGCCAGGGCTGCATCCAGGAGCAGAATGTCAAAGAAAGCACTGTTGAGGCCAACAGAAATGGGGATCTTATTACAGATAAACGAAAACCTGAGTCCTTCTGAAGGTGATAGCCTGTGCCAGGCTCTGCAGAATCAGCCTCCTGCGTGTCCTTGCTAAGTGAGTCCCTGAGGTGCCGAGCGTTCCCGTGTGCTGAAGGCAGAGGGCAGCGAGCGGAGCTGTAGCATTTCTGCAAATTGGGATGGGGTCTTTTAAAAATTTTCAGGCCTGTTGGAAAGTTCTTACAGGAAAAAAAAGCAGAAAATAAAGACTGCTTAAGAGAGTGTTGAAATGCTGGTTTAATGTTCAGTTCTTTTGCTGCTCTTGGGATTATATAGGTCTGTCAAGAGGAGATAATTCCTTTAGAAATATGTCTGTAATGCTACCTGTGTTTATTTTGGAATTAAAATCAGAATCTATGTAGATGTATTTGTGCCTGTATAGCAGCATTAAGTTCATAGAGTGCATTTCCTGACTGCTTTTTAGAATTTATTTAAAATGTATTTATTGTGGATTAATTGCGGCTCTAGAAAGGCTGGAAACTGTAGACATGGTACCTTTTGAAAGTTCATGCACCTGTACGAAAAGTGCATTAGCCACTTAAAGATGCATATTTTAAAGTGTAAATTACATAGCTAAGAATATTTTTCTCATTTTATTTTGGTTAAGAATGTGAATGTTTTCCTAGTCTTATTTTGGGAGAGGGGAAATCCTTGGAAAGTGAGTACCATTTGAACATTAAACCCTCATTTAAATAACAAATACACAGTTGGGAGCATAGTTATAAATACATGAGATGTTTATCAGCTACTCTTAATGCACACAGTGGGGCTTCAAAAGTTGCTGCTTCTACTGGAATGAAATATTTGTGGTCTCCAATTTGTGATAAGAAACACTGGGATGAGAGATTTGTTGATGTCAAGAAAGGGATAAGATTTCTTAAATATTGCAAGGTAATTTTACCATAGGATTACAAGAGACTGATTCCTTAAGTGAGGATTAAATGCTGCTTTTGATTAAAAAAATGAAAAATTGGGTTTTATTGCCTGATTCCATGCATTAACACCTCATTTTCATATATTTTCTGGGTCTTCCTGCCCTAGTGTCAGCGGAGCTCCAGGAACTTTTTGTCTCCGTCTTCTCCCTCCTCTACCACAGTGTAGAGTTGGCTCTTTAGTCCTCAGCCCTGCCCGTGTGCCCAGATTCACCTCCTGGTTGCTTTTTCTCCGCAGGGGGCTGTGCCCAAAGGCAACGCCACGAAGGAGTTCATCGAGAGCCTGCAGCTGAAGCCAGGACAGGTGGTTTACAAGTGCCCCAAATGCTGCAGCATTAAGCCAGACAGAGCCCATCACTGCAGGTAAAGGGTTTTCCGAGCGCCCGCCCCACATCCCACTCGAGCTCAGGTGGGCCTTGATCTAATGGATTAGGTCTGAATCAAGGTCTGAAACCGCAGTGGTTAAATTTAGAGTTCAGCATCCAAATTCTGTTAATGATAGTGCCACATGCATTTGAGGGGAACTGGATAAAACTTTCGGGCCTTTGTTTTGTTTTGTTTTTTTTCAAAGTGAAAAATGCTTTATTTGGCAATCCCTATTTTGCCATAGCATGTTTCATCATGCAGCCACAACTTGAAAAGGAGACAATTGATACCAGAATGCACAGAAATCCATATGATCTCTCTCAAAGGGCAAGGGTCCTTTCCAGTTATGTTTTTACTCCTTACTCAAAGACCCATTTGTCTAATTGCAGATGCTATTTCAAATTCTAAGCTAAAGTTCCAGTAATATATGCACTCTAAAAAAAAAAAAAAAAGTGTTCTTACTTCATGATCTCATTAAGTAATGTAACCGTGTGCCATCAGTATGGCCTTTCCTCTCCTGGTAGGACAAACCTTAGTGGAGAGTTACTGAGCTTTTTAGCACTAAAGGCAGTGTGCATAAAACACACACACACAAAATAAAAAACCCCAACCCCCCAAAACCCCACTTTCTAAAATTCTTTTCTGCCTTTAAAACAAGTGAACCTTCTTCCCAGCAAGTAGTTAAAGAGTTTGCAGTGGCAGCTCTATTTTACCTGCTCAAAACCCAGTGCACAGTGAGAGAACTGGTATCATTGCAGCTGGTTCTCGCAGGGATCTTGTGGGAAGGGGAGTACCCGGTGCTGAGCACAACCTTCTGCTGTCTGCATTTTTCACATGCCTCTCTGGAGCTCCAGTTTGCCAATGGTGGTTTTTAGTTTGTTTCTTTTAGTCGAAAACAGCACTTGGTTAGTCAGCAGGAGCAATGCGATCATGCCTATCATTTATTAATGCCACTGTAAAATCCCCTCTGACACTTCTTCAATTATGAATGACACTTTGCATCTAAAATGCTGCTTTGCTGGTGACTCCCAGAGTAGGTAAATGACAAAGACTCCTTGGTCAAACTCAAACCACGCTCTCCTTGAACCTCTTTATTTGCTTCCAGGTAATTTTATAGACATTAAGATTTGGAAAACTGAGCATTGATGCTGTTGAGAATCTTTGGTTGGGTTTTCTTTGTGGATCTTTTTCTTCTTTGGTGCTGGTCTTTAACCCAGGAAACTGTGCACGTGCAGCCTTTACCTACAGCTCTTGCTGGCTGTGCACCTCAGGGAGGCTTCTTGATTCAAATGTCAATCAGCAAATCCCCCGAGCCCAGCAAACTGCTCCTTCCAGGTTTGGGGCAGAGAGGGGAGCATTACATGGGCAATCCCTGCTGCCTCCCATTCTTACCTTCCTTTTCCTCTCCAGCAGCTAGTTTTGCTGTCTGCCAAAGTGCATGAGATGGAAATCTGCACCCAGCCTTAGCTGCCTTCCCGGAGGGGGCCTTGCCTTGGCTGCTGCAGGTTGCCCCTTGCAGGGGGATAGGAGCAGTTTAATGGTCCCTCTGGTACTTGCACCTCCTTGGGCTTTGAAACTGGGATGTGGATAGGCTGAAAAAGTGCAAAGGGAGTCAGGCCACGGGGAGGCATCCAACCCTTTTGCACAGTCTCTCCTGTGCGCTTTTAAAAATACCAATAGCTGATGTTTGTCCAGTGATGTTATCAGGCAGATAACCTGCTTTTGCAGTGCCAGCTAGTGCCTGTGCACCCTGCAAGCAAAGTGGCTCTGGGTCCAGCCACGGGCCCGGAAGCTGGGCCTGCCTGAGCAGCCTTTCCTTCAGGATCAGGGCTATCCTAGCCCGTGCTGCTTTCCAGGCATGGCATGTATCCCTGGGGAGCATCTCCTGCCACAATGTGCATTGAATGCAAAGTGGTTCTGAGAAAGGTTTTCTATTATTTACTCATAAGGGCTCGCAGGACCACACTTGAATTTTTGTTTGAGAGTGTTCCTAGCCTCTCTTTAATGTTTGGATGTTGCTGTTTATTTCCCTTAAGGTCAAAGCATTTTTTTTTTTTTTTGCAGACAAAAATATCCCCCAAAAGAACCCTCAGTGCTTTCTCTTTCCCTGCAGCCAAAATTGTTCCAGAATGGCTATTGCTTTTTGGTCTTTTTGTTTTGTTTTGGAGTTTGTGTTTTTTGGTTTCATATTTGATTTCAGTACTTGTTTGTGCAATGTGGTATCAGGAGGCTGCCTTTCCTCCCCCACCAAAGGAGAATGCAGCAGAGAAAAAGACTTCCTTTATGATGTGAGTTGAAGCAGAACTCCCCGGGAGGGTGGTGTTTACACAGCGTAGTAATCTCCTAGTGCTTGGCTCCTGCAATGTCTGCACACTGCCAGGGATTTGCATTTTTATTTTATTTTATTTTATTAGTCGGGTTTTGTGAAGTGCTTTAACATCTAATTTTGACTGTATATTGTGAAACTGTCTTCCTGTCTGACTCCCACTGCTGGCTTATGCTAGGAGGTGCCTCACCTTCACGTCAAGAACCTTTTCTAGTGCTTTATTTTTCTTTTTGGAGCTAGTGTTAACCAGCTAGTGTTAAAAACAAGATTTAGTTATTAGCAACTGTAGCAATTTATCCATTACTGTTTTAAAATTTCTGATTGTTATTTTTTTTCACGTGTGGACATTCTCACAGAGCAAGTAGGTTAAACCTGGGCTAAAACGTACATATTACCTCCACTTGAATGTATTCTTCAGATTACACTTTGGCATAACCACTGATGAAAATGTTGTGCTAATGTGTTTTGCTTGACATTTATTTATATTTTTACAACAGTGGTTTGGTGTAACGTGGTTCTTTGTGAATAGAAACAGTCAAGTGAGCAAACCAGCAATATTAATGTGGTAACCAGTGGATTTATTTAGGTTCAAATTGCATCTCTGATTCTTTTCTTTCATTTCACCGTGTTCCCAAAACGCATGTGAACTCCTGCTGTATTCTGGAATGAAATGTGCTATAAAGATGTGTGTTCTTTCAGTGTTTGCAAGAGATGTATTCGGAAAATGGACCATCACTGCCCGTGGGTCAATAACTGTGTAGGAGAGAATAACCAGAAGTACTTTGTACTGTTTACAGTAAGTATTTTACAAGCAGTGGTTGCAGTTGTCCCGTGGGCAGCAAGGCAGCGCTGGGCACAGCTTGCAAAGAGGCTCTCCAGGCTGCCTCTCCTTTCCTGTTACACCAAACTTCATAGGGAAGTGCCTGGCACTTCTGTTTCCCTCACTGGGAAGCACACAGCACACAGCAAAAGGGAGAATGGCTCACAAGAAGTATTGGCCAGCGTTTTGTGAGGTTTGTGCTAGCAGTTGATTTACCAGGTTCCTTCATAACGTGAGAAGGTTTTTGTTGTATTGAGCTCTTGGAGGCATGGGCCGTGTTTTTGTACTGCTCTGTGGTGTGTCACATCCAGCAGCAGGGCCCTGGTCCCTATCTATGGTTTTTAAATGCTGTAGCTCATGAAAGCCTGTGCGTGGGGCTATAAAACAAGAGCTGTGGCTGCTGCTTTGGTGAGGAGCAGTAGGAAGTCTCCAGCCTTTCTTTGGCAGGGATTATGCACCTTCTCCTTGCTAATAGTTTATTTGCTTACTCAAATATCAGGGAGGTGTTTGAGTTTTTATACCTTAGCTGTGGCAGAGTGAGTAAGAAAGTGGCAGCACAAATTCCAGTACTGCCTGTCTGTGGAATGGCTGAAATCTGTATCATCAAAGCCAAGTGCAGATATCCAGTGGGAGCAGCATGAACATTGCAAGGCTGAGATTCAGTGATATTCTGCTTTATTAATAAATAAAACATTTCTTGGGGAAAATTTGTAGGTTCAAAGAAGAATGTTCTCATTACCATGTTAAAAACAGGGAGTGAACTTCGGGTCGGTGGCAAAGCTTATTCCTGAACTTGAGTTTGTTCTGGATTTCAAAATAAAATTAATGTCATTTGTCATCCCCCGAGCAGGGGTCCTTTCACTGTAAAAGAGATCTGGGTGCTTCAGTCTTACCAGAAGGGCTTTTGTTTTTCTTAGAGCTAATGCCTGTTTGAGAGAAGGAAGTTAAGGTTTCTAGTTTTGGTTTTGCCTTCTCTTCCCAAGACCTGGGGAGATGCAGGTAGGGCTGCACACTGAGGTCGCAAGGAGGAACAAAACAGTTTCCTACCACCTTTTCCTGCTTTTCCAGAGATCTCTCTGCTAAGGCAATCTCTGCTTTCCAGAGAAAAAGGACCCTTTGCTGGCTCTTTCCTTGCAGTCTGTAGGCTCAGGGGATTTTTCCTGTTAGTTTTGGATCTGTAAATTGTAGACAGTACATGTAGCACTACGCATAATGTAAAGCTTTTGCTACAGAGCTAAGACATAATATAAAGAACAGATTAAGTACAAACTGTTAAATCCTGACAGAAACTTTCCATGTCAGTACCTGCCTCAGAAGAAAGATTTATTTTTTAAAATAATCCTATTTCTCACTTGCTCTGCAAATCAGATGAAGTGCTCGTTGCGATTATAACAGCCTGGCTCTGGTTTCCTTGGGCCCAGACAATGCCAGAGGGGCAGGATGTGAGTGAGCTCTCATGCCAAACCCGGCCCTGGAGTGCTGCTGCTCCTGGTGGATGTGCAATATCCATCAGGAAGGCCTGTGCACCTGCCTTGGGAGGAAGCAGCCCCTCTGCTCTGCCCAGAGCTGCCAGGAGTGCCTGGGAGCTGTGTGTGTGCGGGGCTCCACAGTGCTTTGTTTTTGGAGTGTCTGAGTATATATATGTATGTGTGTGTGCATGTGTATATATACATATATATGTGTGTGTGTGTGTGTGTGTGTGCACAATAAAAAGTATATATATTTATGTGTGTGTGTGCACAATAAATAATAATTTTTTTTAAGAATAGACTTTCTGACTATTTTAAAATGCTTTAAGATTTAGCATTTTGGCTTTAAGCTTTGCGCGCTAGCCGTTCTTTACCTCCTTTGTTTTTCAGATGTATATAGCACTGATTTCCCTGCATGCTCTAATCATGGTGGGATTTCACTTCTTGTATTGCTTTGAAGAAGACTGGACAAGTAAGTACAAACAAGAGATCTCTTCCAAATACCAGATTAGGCTTTGAAGCACATCTTAGAATGTGCTTTGCTCCTAAGGCCACCCCTTTAATGCTGGTTTCAGAGGGATGCTCTCAGGGCTCTGCTGTGCTAGCTCTAGTTTAAAAATTAGTCCTGGGATTTAATATTTCTGTCCAACCTGTTAGTGTCTCTGTCCTGAAGAGAGAAGTCTTGTTTGAACCAAAACCTGAGGCTGTCAAGGTAGAAGCTGAGATAGAAAGACTCCTAGAGAGCACGTGTGCAGTAATTTACTGTTTACACAAACATTGGACTGATTCCCTGAATGTCAAAGCAAGATAAGAAGAACGTGAATGCTCTTATTAAAAGGGTAACGTGAATCATTCTTGCAAGACTGCCAGGAAAACATGTTAGCTTAGATCCAAAAATCCACCCTCACAAGAACAAACAATTCCTCTTCAGGAAAAAAAACCCCGAAACCCTCCCAGCCCTTGCTCTGCAGTGTCCCTCAAGTACATTTTCACGAAGTTGTTCTTTATTTGTTTGTTTTTAAAAGACATATATGGCACAGGAAACCATCTAGGTAATGTTGAGTGAGACGGCGAGCTGTTGAAAGACGTGTGGGCAGGGCTCTGTGTGCTGCTTACGGGTATTTTTGGAAGAGCTTGATTTTTATTGGAATTTAATTCTGTCATTCAGCTTATCATAATGACAAGTTTTAGTAAATAATGCCACAGAAGGTGCGGGTGTTTACCCATACGAACTGGACTAGTGGCGAGGTTAATCTGCAGAAAGGTATCAGGTGCCAAATGACACTGATTTGACAGCCGTGGCCAGGGCCTTGTGGAAGGGATTTACCGAAGGAAGGTGTTTCCTCTGCCCCTTTTTTCAGAGCCTGGTTCCTGTGGCTGAAGCTCTTTCGCACTGGCCCCAGATATTAAGGTGGCAGAACAGAGGTGGATGTGGCCTTCCTTCTGCTCTGGATCTGTACTGATGGTGTTGCTTCTGATTACTACATGGCTGCTGAAGTTTAATATCTTCTCACAGTGGGGAAAATACTTTTTTAAGTGATTTCAGAGAAGTCTGGAAAAGTTCTGATGAACCAACGCAACATTTTCTTCCATCTTCTGTTTTTTTGCTCACCCTTTGAAGGATGAGCAGACATTTTCAGCTGTCATTGAAGCTTGACATGAGTTTGCAGTATAGGTAGAGTATGAGAATGGTCCCCATTTTAGTTTATTTGTACAATTTGAGTAGGGAAAGCTTGTAGCTTAGATAGCAGCTGTTTTGCAGCTGCTGCATTATCCAATCTTTCTCCTTCCAACTCCACTGCTTTTTCTTCACAGAATGCAGCTCCTTCTCACCGCCAACTACAGTGATTCTTCTTATCCTCTTGTGTTTTGAGGCTCTCCTCTTCCTCATCTTCACGTCGGTAATGTTTGGGACCCAAGTACACTCCATCTGCACTGATGAAACGGTGGGTGTCTCATGCTCCCCTCCACGCTGTCTCTGTTGCCATTTGTAGAAACAGTGACATGTTACAGGGCTCGAGCTCACTGGGCAGGGGGGTTGTATATGTGGGTCCTGTGGAGTAAAACTGCTTCAACAAACTGAGCAAGCACCGTTTAGCTTACAGTGTGCACATCTGTATGTGTAGGCTGGGATGCTGTGTTGGCAGAAACTTTGAAAAGGTGGCACTGGTAAAGGGCTTACCCTCTGTAGAGTATTTGTCCCTGTGGATTGGAGATTGTTCCTTTCCTGGAATGCTGTCAGGCTGGTGTCATTTTCAGTTCTGCTGCAGGTGCCCTGGCATCACTCTCTGCAGCTTTACATCTTAGGTAGCCAAGTTGAGTGGGAGGATCAGGTGAGGTGGAAGAGGGATTTTTTTCCCCCCTGTCCTAAGCCTAGGAAATATCCAGCTTTAGCCACTTCTTAAACAGTTCAAAACCTCTTGCCAAGTGGGGGAAAAAATATCTAGGTGCATGGTAACTTGTTGTGTACGTTCTGCTGCAAACCCACATTATCCTCAGTTGAAAGGCAGGAGAGCAGAGGTTACTTAATGTTGAAGTCCTTCATATATCACTGAAATTGCCCACTTCTGCAAAGATGCAGCCTGTGACTCCTGGTGATGTTTTCACACTTGTGAATCCTGCTGCCTTCACCAAGCATGCTCAGACATCTCTGGTAGCTCACACCAAGAGACTGCAGGGAACTGGAGAGGTTCAAGGGAGCGATTGCCCTAAAAGAGTGGCAGCTCTTTTTACCTCCTTCCTCTTCTATGAGTTTTCCTTCCCCTTTACTTGTTTATGCATGGGCAGCTGAAACTGGGATGTGTATCCTTGTTGCCATAAGAGAGCTAGAAGTGGCACCATGGCGTGTGAGAGCCCATCGCTCCTCAGTTTTTTTGCAGCACTGGCTTTGATGCTGGGTTCTGCAAGAGGCTGGTGATCAAACTGTGCAGCTCGGCTGTGTCCCAAGGAAGATCCCTGGTCATTTTGTTTTCTGTTGGGGAGATTCCCGGGAAGAAGTCCGATGCAATACAAAACAACAGGATCCTGCAAAGCTTGAGTTTGTTATCACATAAGTCAACAATGCTATCTGTGAAATCATATCTGAATCTCTCAGTGTTTGAGAGCTTGGCAAGAGTATTTAGAACCTGCTTCCTACAGCCAGATACCCAGAAAGAGTCCTTTGTGGTTTATTTTTTCCTTCTTTTTCCCTCCACTCAAATGCTGGGTACCCACAGAAGTTATCACCTATGTTACAACCTGAAATTAAAAGGAAATATAGCCCCACCCCGCGTGTGTCTGTGTGGTGGTTTTCCATCTGTTTATTTTTTTAGAACTTAAAGGTAGAGATTTTGCTCTTTGGACATTTCTGTGTTGTCCATGACATCTCTTACTTAGGATTTTTAGCAAGCATTGGGCAAGCTATGTTTGGGATGCAACAACAAAGTGTTTTGAGTGGAGGAATATTCTTGTGTGAAATTCCTCCCAGTGTGGCCTCTCTTGTTTTACCTCCTATTCAGAGGCCTGAGCCTTGCCCTTGCTCCCCCTTCCAACCATTGGGAGACCTCCCCATTCTGTGTCTGCCATCCCACGGAGATAGTCCCTTTCTACTGGAAGAGACCCACGACCCTGGTGCTTGGCTGTCACTCCCGAAGGTGACGTTACCAAGCACCTCTTGCTGCTGACCTTGTTTCTGCAGAGCTCTGAGAATCAGGAATTTGAGACACAGATGAATTGCAGAGCATTAATGTGTAGCACAGAAGAGATGCAGGTCAGGAGACGCTTACCTTCCTAAAGGTCCTAAGTTAAGGAGCAGAACTGCCTGTCTGCTGCTGATACTTGATAAAGAGCAGTGCTCTCCAGTGACTGACTGCACTGGTTAATTTTGCTCCTGTGGCAGCTAAGTGCAGCTTTCCTGGGAAACCCAATTGGCTTGATGGGTTTTAGATACGATACACTTTTTTTTATGGTTTATTTGTTTAAAGTGAGTGAATGTTTCAGCTGATTTGCTTGATGGCTTATTTTTATTCTCCCTCTAACCCTTACTAAACTATGCCAATGATTTCTCTTAAATCGGTGAACATATTTAACCCTTTCTCCCTGCTATCAGCCCATGCATGTTTTGGCAGTGATTTTAATGAAACAAGAAGAGGCCCCAGGTAGACTCAGCCACTCTGAACCATGGGCACTTCCTGAACTTGCTTGGTGAATCTGGGAGCATTATAGAGATTATCTTGGGTTTTTTTTTGCCTGCAAGCTTGTAATGGTTTCCTCTGAAACTTTTCCATCTGGTCAGCACATAATTCTTTCAGCCATTAAAACACATTCTTTGTCTTTGGTTTTAGTTGATGGGCTTTTTTTTTTCAATTGACGTGGTAATTGGAGGGCAGGTCATTAAATGTTTGAAATTAAATTTTCAGGCTTGAACAACATGAGAGCAGTTTTATTTCCAGGGAATATTTGCTATCCTTAATATTTTTGTTTTAACATAAAACATTGAAGAGAAAAAGGAGATAGATTTTTGTTTTCTTAACTGCCTTCTTTGGATAAGGGGTAACTGAGAGTAGACGTTTCCCCAAATCCAGAACTACAGAAATTAACTATTTGACTGAAAATGTGATATTTCTGTTTTCAGGGAATAGAACAGTTGAAAAAGGAAGAGAGAAGATGGGCTAAAAAAACAAAATGGATGAACATGAAAGCAGTATTTGGCCATCCGTTCTCTATAGCATGGCTTAGCCCATTCGCAACACCAGACCAAGGAAAAGCAGACCCCTACCAGTATGTGGTCTGAGGATTTCTTGACCAGCATTTCCACTAAACTAGAAATATATTACAGCACTACTGTTATAATTTTTCCATGAATGTTCAAAACAAAGAGCAGAACAAACTTTTTTTTATGTCTATGAGAAATGGCTGATGATTGCAGAGAAAAAAAAAGCCCTGTATTCCACAACTTCAGATAATTCTATATCTCTGGCTGAAACTGCTGCTGCTTCTTTTGCTTTTTTTTTTTCTTTTTCTCTTTTTCTTTTCTTTTTTTCCTCTTCTTTTTTTCTTTTATTTTTTTTTAATCATGTTAACTTTACTGGCCTTCGTTTCCGTCTGCTCTCTGTATGGCGTAACTCATGTGAAGGGGATCCTCTCTCTCTGGTGTGACCCACCTCTTCTGAGTCGATTCTCACGCTGTCTCCTGACCGCGAGGAGCTCTGTGGAAGACAAATGAGTGCCAAGTCCTACACAGACACCTTGGGAGTCCCTGAAGGAGCACGTTGCTCCCGTGTAAACGAACTCGAACTGGGAAGTAGACACTTCACTTACCGAAAGGTGCAAGACAAGAGTGCGACACAGCAAGAGAGCCAGTTGACCTGGTGATCACGTACAGTTAAAGTATTTAAAACAAATGTTGCCAACACCACTTTTTCCACCCCTCCATCCCAACCTGGCCTTTTTGTTTCCAGCCACAGAACTGATTTCATCTTTCTGGCATTTTTTTTCTGTCTGTTCCCTCCCTTGTGTGCAGAAAATTGTTGCCCTACGGCGGGGGTAACTGGCAGATTTAGATGATCTTCTGGGTTTTAAATGCCTTACACTTGCAGGAAAACAAACAAGAAAGAAATCTACTTTTCAGGTGTTTAAGATAGCAGGAATATCTGTTTGTGTGTGTTTGTATTGGTAAATGAGTTGTTAGAACAATGCCTGATCAAAAATTATTAATGTAAAACACAGATATGAATGCCCAAAGGCAAGGGGAATGAAATAAAAACTAACATTGATGGGTGTGTAGGTGTATCAGGGTGAGTGTATTCTTAGCATTGCCCTGGTTTAGAGTTTTGTAAATCTTTTATTTATGCATACATGTGTTATGTGACAGGTACACACACACACACACGTATGTATCTAAATTGGGAAATAGTGATGGTGTGGAGCGTGCATGCTGTCCTGAACTGTGTGGGTACTGCAGTGTGTGCTGCTGAAGGCAGGAGGGACAGAAGGCATTCCAAAAACTGGTGAAGTTCAAAACCATTCGTGATTACAGCCTTGTGTTCAGGCAGGAATTTTGTTATATTTTTGCATCATGACTCTCGTGGGCTTGCAAAATGATCCGAAAAAAAGGAAAAATATAAATCCACGGTGTCCACGAGCTCCAAGGAATCTTTTCTTTCCTTGGTTTCAGGTAGAGTGGTATTTTTGGAAAATGACCTGTTTAGACTTATTCAAAGCCATGGGGAAAGGGAGGGAAATCAGGGAAGGAGAAATTGTTGGACGTCTCACTTCGGAAGTAATGTGAATGCTGCATCTTTTCAATCTGTTAATGCTTCCATATGGAAAACAAATGCAATAAAACTTTTCCAAAAAAAATGGTTTGCTCTTATTTTCTTTCATGACTTTGGCAAAATCTGTAATGATGCTCTGAGCTTTCACTTTTATATGCAAGCTGATAGAAGCACATGAAGGTTGGCAAGCTTTAACGCTCAAATTTAGGGTTAAAAATGAGTTAACTGCTCTGCTGATGAGCAGTGTTACTGCCTTGTGTGGATGTGGCTGCCACTCTCTGCCTTGGCTGTGTAAATTGAACAGCCCGTGCCCTCCTGCTCGCTCAGGATTAGGTCTGCAAGAGTGTGTTGTCACCTCTCTGTTGTACGACTGCACTTAGAGTCACCATATCTGCACTTGTGCCTCACTGGGAGGATGCTGCGAAGGAAATGTGGCTCTTGCGTACACGTTTTTTCTTTCTTGATGAAGAAAAGATAAGCTGAAGTTTTGTTTTTGTGGTCTGCTGATAGTGATAAGCTACTGTAAATAAATATGTAGCTCTGATTCCCTTGAATATTTTATCTGAATGAGTGGGAGTAGGGTGAGTGTAAAGAGTGATTTGGAGGTCTTCCAAACCCGCCTGGATGCCACCCTGTGCCTCGTGCTCTGGGTGTCTCTGCTTGGGCAGAGGGCTTGGACTAGGTGATCTCTAGAGGTCGCTTCCAACCTCAACCATTCTGTGATTCTCTGATTTTAATACATGTATGATACGTTTTTCTTCAGGTAATGCTACCAGTTTAACAGCTAAGGGCTGGATCTTTGGACACTATGAGTTACCCAGCAGGGCATGTGCAGATGGTGGCTTGAACTAGAGAAGCATCTGGCCCTCAAGCAATCATGACACAAAATCAGATCACTTTTATTTTTGCTTCACTCTCCTAGACAAGAAGCAAGAAAATGGGCCTCTCCATATATTTCACAGCTTTAAAAATGCCTTTGATTAGTTACTTCTATTGCCTATATATTTTGGAGGAAGATGTGTTGCATTGTTCTAGTGTTCAGATCATTACTGTAAAAAAAAGAAGTGTTGTCACTAATTTTTTCTTGTTTCTAACAAATTTGACTTGCTAAGCAGGGTTATATAATATTGATATGCTCAACCCAAGCTGTTTTGGTTTTAAACGGTATTTTCACGCCTTGTAAGAGTACCTTGTAAAAGTCTGTTTTTTATATATGCCTTTGTGTGTCTTGGTTCCCTGGGGTTCTCCATCTTACTTGCACCAACCAGTCTGGTGGTGCAATTTGGTGCAAAAATTAGCTGATTTTCCTAAGGAAAAGGGCTTTTTTTGATTCTTTTTCTTGAGCAGCATTACCTTATTTCGGGTGCTTGTCCTTTTTTAGCATGGCCGAGATGGAAGGACGAGCTTGGTCACAGCCCCTGGCAAACAGCTTTGCCCACTCGTTACGGCAGGCAGATCTGGAAGTCGAAGCTGGACAAGCTTCAGAGTAGGATTAAGGCAATCAACTGACCGTTTGGTATCGGGACAACTTGATAAAGGTTGTGACGGATTCTGCATCAAAGCAGCAATTGCTACATCATGGCCACAGCTTTGGTCTTTTCAGGGAACTTAAGCAGGAATGAATTTAAGGAACTCCTAGGCCTCGGGTTTTGTGAGGCCAGGAGGTCTCCTGTCAAAGTCTGCCTCAATCGCAGTTTCAAACAGCAGTACTTGCTGTGTCTTAGCCTTAATTCACACACTGTTAGAAAGCTGCTGGCTGTGTTTGCTCTTCGCTTGTGTGTTTGAAGTGTCAACCCCCTTGAGAGAACCTCACCTCTCTCCTCTAAGGTGCGAGAGCTGTGCGGCCTCCCGGCCCTCTTGGCTCGGGCCCTCCCATCCCTCCTGGCTGCCTCTCTCTGACAGTGCACAAGGGTGAGGAAGAGTGTAAGACACCGGGCAAGACAACTCTAGGATTATTTAGGTAATGATCAAGTGAAACAGAGAGTTGTTCTTCCTCCCTCTTCTGCCTGCCTCCTTCTTTCCCCATCCTCCCTCTTCTCTGTGGGGCGAGTAGACAAAATTAGCGCAGGATACAACTTTTAATAAAATTGTAGAAGAATTATAAGAAAATTGTTCTCGCAACTGAAAACTGTAAGAAAATTTCCAGCTTGTTTTGAGTACAGGCCCTGAGGTGAGATGAGGAGAGGGAAAATCCGACGCGTCCAGGCTGGGTAACAGCCCTGCCGTCCACATGAGCGCGGCCTCGCATTGACCTCGCTTATCGCCCCCATTAGGAGGTCGCTGCTCAGAGCGGGGCGAGCGGCCTTGGTTTGGGGGAGGAAAGGATGGGTTTTCTACCCAGAAACATTAAGGATTCTTGTTCCCAGTCCAAGTGGCAACGATGACTGGGTTGGATAAGGTGCGAGAATGAGGGAAGGTTTCAAGCTCGTGCTGCCTGGCAGGAGTTTAAAAGCTTGCTGTGCTTCTCCTCCTGCCCTGCGCTGCTTGATTTTCCTCCCTCACACTACGTATTCTGCAGCCATGGGGATGGTTTCCTCCAAACATTCAGGATATTTTCCAGTTTTTATTAAAGAACAGCTGAGCCCGCCTTGCTGCTGTGCCATAGGCAGCCACGGCACCCGCCTGCTGCTGCCTGCCCAGGGCTGTGCGTGCTGGGCACAGCACAAAGGTTTTTCCTTGGAATCTTCCCTGGAATGTATTCACATGGTCAGAACTGCACTTACAATCTGCAAGGTGAACACTGCGCTTCAGGGGCCGGATTTTTCTCGGAATTGCCAACCTGGCAATTCTGGAGTTTTGATCCTGCGTAATTTCTCGTTCTCCAGGTTCACTGCTGTGTTTCTCCAGAGTCAGCAGGAGAAATGTGGCGTGAATGAAGTTTGCAAAAGCTTTGCATTTAATTTCGCTGTTTATAGTGTTTTCTTTTCCTCCTGGGCCTGCTTGTGTTCACTCAGTATCATTGCAAAACCAAGCTGCTGTTACATTAATATGTGTTATTTATCAGGCCTACTGCGAGTGCATGTGGGGTGCTGCTGAGTTACTGCATGTATTCCTTTTTTCCCTGCAAAGTTTTCAAATTACTTGTGGGTAATTAGAGAAAATCTGCAGATTTAAAACATAATGAAGTGTAATTTTTCATCCTGCTATTATAAAACTGCTGTTTTAAATGATTTTAACTGAACATGCTTGTTTTTCCTTTTCTCAAGTGTCCCAAAACTTTGCTCTAGTGTCCCTGCTTTGTTAAGAACAGAATTTCTACTTTATCTTTGCATTACTGTTGAGGGTATAATACTATAGATCTGACTCCTCTCCTTTGTGATGCCAAAGATCGTGTAAAAAAAAATGTGTTTGTTTTAGGTACTAGTAACCTTAAAAATGTTCATAGTCCCGTATTTCTATGTGGAAGAGACTACCAGGAAAAAAAGTCACTGCCAAAACTCAAGGGATCTGATATTTGAAGTAAAATGAAATGTTTGTTTTAGTAAGGGGATGCTCTTAGAAGGAGAATGTATCGGCGTATTGCGGCATATTGACTGACCAAGGCCAAGGGAAAACGTTCAGTCCTGGTTTGAGGTTTCCGCTTCAGTCCATATGTATTTCTTCTTACCCCCACGGGTATCGGGCTTGCATTTTGGTTTGTCATTAAGAGACAGAAATGGATTTTTTTTTCTTCTTTTTCAATATTTGCCTCTTAATTGGTGCAAACTTAACTTGCTCTTGTGTCGATTTCTAGTGATGAGTCTATGCCTGGCTACAGTAAGTCAGTGATGACTGGAAAACACTGCAGTATTTTGCTCGAGTCAGCTACTGTAGAAATGAGCAAATAAGGTGACATTTTAAATTGATATTATATTATCAGTATTATATTATCAGTAATATGTTACTGATCAGTGGGACTCAAAAAGCATTGGGAGAAGAGCACCAAGTTTCAAAGGGGAAATTGGTCCTTAGCTAAACCTTGAGCACCAGCCCAGCTGTAGAAACACAGTTCTGCACAAGCTGCAGCAACTGCTGCACAAACACCTGCTTTAAGCGTGAAACAACCCCAAACTCTTCTCTTCTTGCAGGGTATTGAGCGTCTTAAAAATCAGAAGCCGACTTGGGAAAGGATCAGCGGCTGGCAAGGAATGAAGGTGGCCTTCGGTGGTGCTTTCTCCCTGGGTTGGTTCAGTCCTTTTTCAAACCTGGACTGCAAAAACCCGCCTTCACCTGAAGCAGCAGCAGCCCCCGCGTCTGAGATTATGACCCAAGAAGAAATCGAGCAATTTCTAGCTCAAGACGTTGAGGTCCAAGTGTTACGGGAATAAGCAAAGCATCTTCCAAGACGTCGGGAGATGCTTTCAGTTTCTTTTTTTTTTAAATAACTTTGTGGGGAAGATTTAGGGGATTTTTAAGTGGACTTTTGGTGAGGGAAAAGAGAATCAGGAGTATTTATCTAGAAGCCGGGTACACATTTGCAGAAGCAATGCAAATCTCCAGAGAAAGCTTTATGGATGATATGATTCATAAGCTCCTTTTCATTGCTTTATCAAGCTTTTCTTTTGTGGCCTTAAAAGAAAGTCCATAGTTGTTGGACAGATTGGTTCCAGCTGCCAGAAATGTGCAATTACAGAGACCCTGTTTCTCTTTTGTTCCTGTAACCTTTCAGAGGACTAAAAAAAAGGCCAGATTAGTCCATCTCTAAAGGGTTTTTGAAAAAAGGCCTTCTTTTCTTAGCTCTTCATGTGGATGCTCTCTCTGGGTTACGAGTGGTCTGACTTAAGAGTGTCAGACCTGGACAGGAGTGAGGAGGAACTTAGCCTAGGTGCAATTCCCTTGTTTAGGCTCTGAAATAACCCTATGGATAACTTAACCCACCAACCATGAGCCTTGGGCTGCAGCTGCATAGGACCTTTTTTTTTTTTTTTTTTTTTTTTTTTGCTTATTTTACTGGTACTTGACATTATTCAGGGTTTCCTTAGGCTAATTTTGCAAGCAGCTCATGGTGAACAGTGACTCCCTTTACTGGTGCCATAACTCTTCGGAGCAGCTCCTTGCTTATGAGGGTTGAAGGTGACGATGTGAAGAGAGCACGTGCCTTGCCTGGGAGAGACGGGGATTGCTGCGGATTGCAGTGACACTGCGTAAAAAGATGGTATTGCCTGTGGCCTTGGAAAAGTTACAGAGGTTCTGCATATTGTAGATGTTGTAGTTTTGACTTTCTTTTCTTCTTTTTCTCTCTTTCTCTCTCTTTCTTTCTCTCCTTTCTCTCCTTTCTCTCCTTTCTCTCCTTTCTCTCTTTCTCTCTCTCTCTTTCTCTCTTTCTTTCTTTCTCTCTTTCTCTCTTTCTCTCTTTTCTCTCTTTCTCTCTTTCTCTCTTTCTTTCTTTCTCTCTTTCTCTCTTTCTCTCTCTTTCTCTTTCTCTCTTTCTCTCTTTCTCGCTTTCTCGCTTTCTCGCTTTCTCTCTTTTTCTTTCTTTCTCTCTCTCTCTCTCTCTTTCTCTCCTTCTCGCCTTCTTTCCTTCTCTCCTTCTTTCCTTCTTTCCTTCTTTCCTTCTTTCCTTCCTTCTTCCCTTCTTCCCTTCTTTCTTCCCTTCTTTCTTCCCTTCCTTCTTTC
>JAVCKT010030252.1:2562-20278 GCA_032273925.1 Rhynchotus rufescens | reverse complement strand
AGGTAATAAATATGAGGACCTAGACCTACAAACTTTTAAGAACATCTGTGTCCTTGTGACTATAGTCCTGAAAAGTGTGCATAATTTACAGAAACAAATCCTCAAAAATGGGAGAAAGGCTTGTTTCTGTAGTTAAGGGGGAGTGGGGGGGAAGGCAAAAAGAGCTTTATTGCCTAGTAATCCTGCCTTTAGATTGAATAAAATAGTTTGAAATCATTGTTTTGATTCCCATTGACTGAAGGCTAGAGTAGCTTTATTGGTTAAGCTGTTAAATCTGGGGTGGTTTAAACACTTTTTTCCCCGATGCACGCTTGCTTCAATTGACCTTGAAATACATTATCTCATCACTTTTTGGGGGAGAGAAATTGTCTATTGCATCACATCCTTTGAAGCTGTCTTAAAATGCTGAATAAATATGGTTTAGCACTATTCTTCAAAACTTTTAAAGGATAATATTAAAGAATGTAGCACATGAACATTTCTTGTACTGTCTCCTAGATGGTGCCGGCTCCTCTTGGTGATTTGCTAAGGAGACTCTACCTGCAACTGGCAGGCAGAGCCTTAGATGTGGGCAGCACCATGATACTTCTTGGGTTTAGTGATAGAATACAAATGATTTGCTCTTGTGGAAAAATACATACCACTTCCTTACCCAAGGTACAGTGTGATGCTAAGATGTTAGAATGCTGAAGAATTGCCACCTTGATCCAGAGTAATGGATTAAAGAAAATCCTTTTAGAATTGAACATAATTGACAGTAAAATCCAAATAACTGAAGTGCTATAGAATGCCTGTTACTTAAGATCTGCAGCAGGCTTACTGTAGTGCTTGCATCTAAACACAATCCTTTCACACAATCATACTGGTTTCATCCTTAGTGTAATTCTATTCATGGACTGAAAACAGCACTAGCCTTTTTTCTTCAGCTCAAATCATCTTACTGCAATATTATTTTTTTTTTTTTCTGTAAATGTTGCAGGCCATTATGCCTTTCCCATTGGGTGAAATATAAAAGTATTTGGGTTTAATTTCTACTGAAATGGCAGGTACAACTGCTTCTCTCAGTGTATTTCCACAGGTATATTAAAATTGACCTAAGCAAGTTGATGGATGTTTTTCCAGGGCTTTATTTGCTTAAAACTTATAAGTATTTTGGGGGACAAGTTGCATTGATGGATGAATTAAAAAATAAAAAGCATGCTGAGGGCTGGCTGACTGGGCTTTCTTGTGAGCGGTGCTGCCAGAGACTGTGGAGCTCCAGGACTCAAAAACACGTATTTCACATTCGCTTCTGTGTTTTATTGTTATTTCTTTGTGGTATCCTTTTCTTAGTGCAAATAATGAGTTTGAGGAACATGGGAAGTATTTTTTGCCAGGCAATTTAAATCTAGAACTAATAATTGTTGGAAAGAAAGATTGTCTGGTGGGAAGCTGGATTTTGGAGAAAGTTTCTTCACTGATATAAAGCACAGGTTAAACATATTCAAAAAAACCAAAATGTGTCTGTTGTATATAGATACACAAGATTACAAATTCTACTTCTGTAACAGAACACATGTTAGACAAGGAGATGAGCTACATACATAGATTTTTTTGAATCTTTTTTTGCACTGTGTGATTTATATTTATGGCATCATTACTGATCCCCTGAAATACTAATTCAAACCATGTCTGTTTCCGTAGTCTTTGTAATTCTTACTCTTTTTATTAGGTGCTACTTCAATTCTGGTTGAGATGGTTTGTTGTCTTACATAGGTCAGTGCCTAACTTGTGTTGCCAATAGTTGTGTTGTTTGGGAGCAGGATTAGTTGTATTTGTTTAAATGAAGTGTGAATTTAGTGTTGGTGAAAGGTGCTAGATTGACAGCTCTTAAAATGAGCTCCTGGATGAGTCTGTGGAAGAGGCAACAGAATTGCTTTGCTCTCACGATGTCCTTCTGCCCTGACTCTGGACACATTGCTGCTAATAATTGTGAGCCTCCAGGTGGATTTTGAATCTGTCTCTGCTTTGAATCTGATGACAAAAGCATCTAATCAATTTGCTTCTAGGAGATGGATGGCTCATCACCAGCAGTGGGACCAAGATCCCAACAAATATTTTCGCTTTTTCCATCATATGGCCTAACGTAAAAACTTAAACAGGGTCCTTGAGGCGGCTGCAGCTCTGCTCCCTGCCTTCCCTATCAGCCCAGCTTCTGACTGGATTGTACTCTACCCAGAACTGCTTCACTGTGGGTTGCAGGAGTGCCGGTTGGTAGCAAAAGGGAGCTGAGGTCATATGGCAAAAGCTAAGAATACGAGTATGGCGATGTAGCTCTCTACATTTAGGCTGGTTTAATTATTTCCACACCGCAAGAGTGGAATCACTTATACTAGTAAGTGGGGATGAGAATTTCTAGCATTGAAGTCCAATGGCCAAAGTCATCCAGCTCTGCTGTGTCACTCTACAATGAGGTAAAATAACATATCTCCAAACAGACTCTTACAGGTTTCTGCTGAATGATTTATTTTTCTTCTGGCCTTTGTGTTCAATACTAAACTCACACAATACTCAGTTACAGGAAAAAAAAAAAACCCACCCTTCTTGTATGTGTGTTTTGGTTATATAGACCATTTTGCAATTATCTTTGCTGTGAGCCCTGCTGTAGTTTTTAACAGTTGGGACCAGCTGTGCGTGCTTGGGTGTTGTTGTTGTTGTTTGCTTCCCCCTCCCCTTTTAAAAATCTCAGCCTAAATGAGTTTTGTAAATATTCAGTCTTGACTTCAACTTGCATTGCAGTGTCATCAATTATGACAGACTGCTGCTTCTTCTCTCCACTCTTCATCTTTTCCCTGTCAAAATGCACCCTTTGGCAGAATATTTTTCAAGGACTAAATGTGAGTCTAAGGGAGTGACTGTCAAGGTATTTTTCATAATTTCAAAAATATTTTTTTTCTCTCTCTTGTTTATAATTATCTCTTGGAAAGTTAAAATTGTAATGTTTCCTTACTGTTTTTTCATCGCATGCACACTGTACTGAGATATGAAGGTTATTAATATAATGGTTTTTTTTGAGTCTTTGAGGTGGATGAGAAGAGGGCAAAAGACTTATGATATAGTATACATAACGCATTCTCCTTCCTAACACCCAGCCAATACTGAAGATTTTATGAGTGCCACAAACTGGTCTAATATCCTTTTTGTGGATGGGATTTTCCTGTGTTTCTCTCCATATATGTTAAAAGGCCAGCTGCTCGTGATCTTTACATCCCATATAATGAACCCCTAAGGCCACAGCAACTGTTTACAGTCTGGAAGGGGCTACCACCTAAAATCTAAGGAAGGTAGTGACTTTTTTTAATTTTTTTTTTTAATTTTTTAAGTGCTCTCATAAATATGCATTGTTTTAGATCCCAAGGCTTCTAAAAAGTTTGTTAGGTAACCAAGCAGATTTTTCCTATCAAAAAGCCTATTATATTTTTTTTATAATCTACTTAGTAAATATTGAAATTGTTTTATTTCCACAGTTTCTGAAGCATTAAGCACAAAACTCATTTTCCTTATTTCACTATAATATATATGTTAACTTTATCTGTCTGCAATGTTGCCAGTTTGTCATTTTGTTGTGAGCTTCATGATTATGGATGTCTTTTTCTTAAAGTTTCATCTCTAATTTTTGTTCATGAGACAATTTTAGCTGTTAATTGAAAAATATATACATATATCTCTGATAATCATGAAAGCAGTTTGTAAATGCAAAACTGAGAATAAACAAGAAAAACTCAAAGAAGTAACATAATACTTTGAAGGCTTATAATTTTGACGCCAATCTGATTATTTTGCCAACTGGGGAGATGCTAAGCTTGGTCTTTTAAGAGTGTTTCTGATAAAGTGAAAGATATTTGCTGTAAATCTTGCATATCTGGCACCGCCTTTCACTGTAGCCTCTTTCTCTGAAATCTTCTTTTCTCTAACACATATTATTACAAGTAGAATCTCTTTCTTCAGACAGTTATGATTTCATAAGAGGGAAACAGTCAGAGACTCGGTGTCTCCCTAGAACGGTATGTTGTTACTGTTGATTTTACCTTGAAGTCACCAGCTATTTTGGTATTAGGTGAAACTATGGCAGATGGCTTTCATCAAATTACAATACTGTCTTCCTTCTCTTTAAGGATGTAGAATGTTGATCTGCAATACAAAAAAGATGCATACTTGTAAACGTGTGTGTGTGTGTATATATGTGTGTGTGCGCACACACATACATATGCAGAGATAAATATGCATCTCCCTTTTCACCGCATATTTATCTCCATTCTATGATCCAAGTTTATGATCCAAGTTTATGATCTATGTTCCAATATCTTAAAATTTTCAAAATTTGACTTTAAGAATTTAAAACTTAGTAAATATGAAATCTGGCGAGAATATTGAGTGTAGAAATAGCTGTACCAGCAGTGGGAGAGGATAGGTAAATATTTCTGCTTGGCTTTCACAACTACCTCTATTTGGTTTTGGGTTTGCTTCTGTGTATTAACAGCTGAGTTGTGGTACATTTTTAACTCTCAATGTTTTTGTGGGAGTTGCAGGACAAGTTTAAAGAAATGGTGACAATGTACTAAGAGGATGAGCAGACAAGTTATTACTATAGATGTTTCACTGACTGTCATTTTGCGTTCTTCAATTAGCATTTTAAATCTCGAACAGGTAATTGGAAAGACTTGTATTTGTGAGGAACATTTTTTTTCACCATTTCCATATCTGAAAGGCTTATCCAAGCTTCTGCTTGTATGACTGTTGGTTATTGTGCACACATAGAGGAGGAGTATGGCCTGCTGGTTAAAATAAGGAACTACGAGGAGGGCAATCCGTGCATTTCCTGACCCTGCCTTAGAATTTCCATATGACCTTGGGCAAGATATGTCCAATAAAACTTGCTTCACAGGGACGTAATATAGCTGAATTGATCAGATTGTAGTACTTTTAGATCCTCTTGAGGAAAGTCGCACAAACAGAAATTACTACTTCAGTAGAATAGTTGTGAAAATAAAGTAGAAGCGGTACAATTAAGAGACTATTTATTGCCTTTCCTTTCTGGCTATTTAAAAACTTTCCTAACTTGCTTCAGGTCAGAAAAGTTGGTGTAGTGCTCCAGTTTGTTGCTGTCCTTGATATGCACGTGCAGCTCCCATTAGTGTCAGCAGGAGCTTCGCGCTTGCATCGCGAGAGCAGTATAGCCCCCTGTGCCTATAATGATAAGTTAGATAGCTGCTTGTGGCTCTGTGTATGATTTCTGATCTATTGTGCCAGGGATACTACGGCATGAGAGAGAGCTGCTGTCATTTTCAATAGGAAGAGAGAACTTTAAGAGCTTGAGAACTGTCCTCTTTTTTGAATAGCACTTTTGCTGCATGAAGTGTAATTTATTTTTATCACAGCAGGCATAAAGCTTCCAGGTTTTCATAAAGAAAAATGATCCATATAGTGCCCATGTCGATTGAACAATCATATGAAAACCTGTAAATTCAAAACATAGCTCTTTCTCAATGCAAAGTGTTTTTTTTCTTTTCTTGCAGATTTTTTTTTTTCCCCCAACCTTGGGCTTTCATTAGTATTCAGACATACTATAAAACATTGTTTTCATCTTAGTAATTATTTTCCAGCCATCAATTTGCCTTGTAATGGGCATGTTGTTTAATTACACCAACAAAAACTTCTTCAGAGAGGATTTTCTTTGCCTTCAAAATCTTTCAAGGAGATGCTTCCTAACTTGCCTTTCTTCAAAGTATCAAATGTGCTTCAATAGTTAAAATTTGGGAAGAAAGGGGAAAGGAGCAGAGAGGGTGAGAGAAGGGGGAAAGAGAAAGAAATTGTTTGCATCTTGCCCAATACACAAACATACAAAAAGAAAAGAAAACAAAGCAAGACCTATTATTAGTTCTACAACTTGTCAGTTTGATTAGTGAACGGTTGCCTCTCTCCCTTCTGAGAAAACACTACATCATTAAATGATGTCCATTCTTACATGCCGAACCCCAGCATTGTGTCTCTTCCTGCATAATTGGACTGTCTTTTAATACAAGCAGAGGCACTTGTTTCTGAATATAAACCCTGCACCTCAACAGGTCAGGGAGATAGTAAAAACCTGTTGTTTGGCTTTGTCTTGGGGAATAATGGAGTCACTAATCTACTTGATCTCTGCGAGTCAGATAAAGAAGAAAGTGAACGATGCATACATTTCAAAGATGGAAGGCACTTGTAAAAGCAATTTCTTTGGAGGGAAAAAGTAGAGCAAAGGCTGTTGGAAACCTTTTAATTAGTACTAATTACCTCAGCAGAAAACGTTGGAGGCTTGAAAGGATTTGTGTCAGCAAGTGAAAGATCAAAGATTGCGGCGCTCGCATTTTAATCTGTTGGCTATAAAAACGAATAAGGGGGTGGTAATGGGGCCCATGAGAATGACAACCCAGGTGGTTGAGGCCTTAATCCCTTCTTTACTGCAAGTGCCTCAGGCCTAGTTCCAATTACATAAGATGATTTAATTTTTGCTTTAATTTTAACAAAAGTTAAGTTTATTTTAGCCTTCAGTAAGGACAAGTTTTTCAGAGAAAATCATTTCAATTTATTTCTTTTAATGTTTTAAGTCCTAACCTTTATTAGCATTTTTTTTTTCTCCTAAGTGGTCAGAGCTGCTCTATAAAGGGCCATGAGGCACTGAAGGTGCTTTGATGTGGTCTCTGTAAAGGGGGAGGACTTGGGGAGCGGTTGCCACCATGACAAGTCTTCCCCAAACACTTCCTCAGAGATGCGATATTGCCATAGCTGAGACCTGACTAGTTTGTTTGTTTATTAATGACACCAACTGGCCGGTTTTCCTCGTGTAGGACAGGACAAATTTGTATGAGTTTGTAATCCCTTCCGGGTGTGTTCATGTGTCATAAGTGGAGTAAATCACATGGTTACGCCTGAGTCTTGTGCAGCTCATGATCCCCCAACCAGTATAGTTGCCTCCAAGGTCCTTCATGGAAAACAAGAGCAAGCATATGGCTTAGTCTGGAGTTATGCTGATGGCTGCAATGTGGACTTCAAATGGGTAAATTTATGGTCAAGAATCCCTAGCATTTCCATGCCACACAGCTCAACTCTTTTAGCAGCAGAGGGGAGCTAGATGCTTTGCCAACTACCATCGTGTTTACTGTTCACCACGTGCATGCAGTGTAACCTACACTCAATGAAGAGGCAGGGTTTCATTTTTTTTTAATTAATTCTTTAGTACTAAGGGCAATATTATTTTGCCACCGAAGATTCAAGCATAGTAAGTTGCAGCCACTTGGATATGTATTTTTGTAGGTAAATGCATTGGAAATCTGGAGGCAGTGACAAGAAAAAGAGACAGGACTCCATTTTGGGGTACATCTGCAAATTTTTTTTATCTGATATTTATTCAGCAACTAAAGATTGAAATAAATTCTTTTCAACTCAGATATTACTGAGGTGACTAACGTTGCTTTTATATTCAAAATATGCTTAGTTAATGGTTAAGAATTAGATTGTTGCTTGATAGTGGTAATTGGAAGCAGTTTCTCAGCTATTAAGCTCCTGCAGTTTAGCCTTCAGCCTCAGTTTCTTATGGTGGTTTTATTCTAACTTGATAGAACACATTGTTGATTTTAAGGTAATACTAGTTTGACTAATCTCTTGATTTTAAAGTACTACTATTTTGTTTGCACTCTTGGTGCTTAGCTGGGCCTTGTATGTGCTGGGATGAAAGTAAAGCCTAATGAAAGCATATTTCTGTATTTGATGTTGTCTTCCTTTTGCCCTTTCCTAATCTGTGGAATATGTTGTTCTTAAGCATGTTGTGGTGGAACTTAGCGTTGAGTCTGTTCCTTGGGCATGGGGGAACTGAACGGAGACCTGGGCCGCCTCCTTCAGCAGCGGAGAGGAACAAGACTGGCCTGTCTGTTCAGTGGGACTTTTTGCCCACCTCCAACCACAGCAGGTTGTCATGTGAAGCTGCCACAATCAGCACTGAAGGCTAGAGGGTTACAGTGTTTCAGGAGACATTGGAGTTTTCTGCTCACACTGTGATGCTTCTGCATTACTGCCTGATATGAAGCGTGTTTGAATACATGTAAGTGCAGTGACAATTTTGAGTGTTTATGCAAACTCTGTTATTCTAATTGCTCGTCACCCTCTTCGTCATTCCTAGTCTATCAAATATGCAGTTGCATATCTTTTGAAGATGTGCTTAAATTGATGAAACCATATTGTGATACAATGTGTTCAAGGGCACACATAGATGGAGATATATGGTGACTGTAGTTCTCTAATTGTATTTTAGCCAATCCTTTTAACTTAGCTTTTGAGGGGAAAAAAAATCCTGCTGTAGTTTCTCTAGCCCATCCTCTCGTACTGCGGGACTGTTGTGTCTGTGTCTTGTCTTTCCCTTCCAGTGCTTCAATATTTTCAGTGGTCCAATTTCAAATATACTTGTGGCATAACAAAGGCAATGTGCCAATATCCTGTCAGGGGAATGCCATCCAGCATCCTCTGTGAAGTGCATATTCTCTCTCTTCTTTTTTATTTTTATTTATTTTTTTTTATTATTATTGAATGGTGTAGGAATTGGAAGAAATGCATCTGTTGTCAATCATGTACACTTCTAGGAAACTTTATTTGCTCACACTGTAGCAGTCTGTCGTTTCAGAGGCTGAGTTCTAGAATGTTTCAGCCAAATGTATTTAACTATTAAATGCTTCCATTGCTCAAATAATGTGATAATATTACTCATTAAGTTGCAAATAGAAAAATAATAAAAATAGGAACCAAAATGAACACTAAAAGTAAACAAAGAATTATTTATTTTGACCTTTTTTTTTATTTTCTGTAAACAACTGAGCTTACAGTTCAAAGAATCATTTAATTGGAATAGAAAACAAAAATGAAATAATTTGAAGAAATAAAAGCTTTAACAAAAATTCAGATCCTAGATCTTGAATTACTTATCCTGGATGTTGAAATTGCATGTATAAATTTTTGCAGGATTACTGAATGGTCTGGTCACCAAAGAATTGCAGAAGCAGATAGTCCTAGGCAGTTACCATGCAACAATGGATTTGGTTGAATCCATTTTGTGGTCGTGATTCCCGAAAGCCGTGGTGTGTTTCCATGCTTTCTGCCCTTGACAAGAGTGATGCAAGTTTACAAACTCCTTCCCAAACAGTAATTGTCCAGGCAGTTCCCCAGGTGGGCGCTATCTAAGTTGATGTAAAACAGTACTCATTGCAGCTGGGCATCCTCACCTAATGTGACTTCTTCTTCATACTGTCTTCATTAGATTCAACATCTCTGTTGCAGCAGTGTGCCGTGGTAGTTGGTACTATCTTGCCCTCCGACACCAGGTATATCTGAGAGGTAAACCAAGTTATATGTAGCAAGATTTACCATAAACTTTTATTTTTAGGGATGGAAACAAGTAATTGTAGATATGGGAGATTCAAAACTCACTGCTTGTTTACAAGTACCAGGTCACCTTTCTACTGTCTGAATCCATCTTGCCGGGGATTCCTGAAATGCTTCCAACAGCTATCATTTCAGGTCTGGCTTTTCAGCAGTGTGTCTTTTCAGTGTTGTCACCAGTTCTGATTTATCTTCACCTATCCTGACTTACAGTCTTTGGAGCTAAAACAGGAGATTTTCACCAGGATTGAAACTTGTGATGATTTTTCCATTTTTGTTTATGTACTGGGTGGCTCTTTCATGGCTTAAACTGTTTCCTCTTTCTCTTCTGAGCTTACTCAGCCAGTTACATCCCACCCCAGCTGGACTTCTCCATCCAGGATTCACACCTTCCTGCTAAGTAAAATATACGACATGTACATGCATTTCACAAATGATCTCTGGAATGGTGCTAGCTCTCTATACAGTGATGAAACATGATAGAGTATTAACACAGATGACAAACCCAGTAACAAACTATTTTGTTTAAACAAGTCTATGAAGGAATATTTCTCTTATAGCTTTTTTTTGGGTGTTTCTGGTGTTGCAGATTTTAACTATTATAGCATACAATCCACTGGAGATTCGACAAATATGAGCAAAAGTTCTGTGTTGCTTGTGTGTACTTGGAATAACAGATATCCATATTGAAGCTGTGCTGTTTAGCATTTCGGTAATCTGCTTGAAAGGATTCTAGTTATTCTTAGTTCACTCATACACAGACCTTGCATACTTTTATGCTGAGTTTTATAGATCTAATAATCCATTTACTGGTTTTTGGAACTTAAAAGCTGGATACAATAAGCAAATCTGTTGCAAATAATATTTTGAATGCCCTAAGTGATATGATCTTTTCAAAGCACTAAAGTCAAAGCTTGTTATTTTAAGGCTTGTAGGAACTGCTGTTTGTTCTGTGTGTTAAAAATAAGGATAAAAGTACTGTGATTTCAAAACCAGAAAAGTCGATTGCTAATTCAGGAAACTATTCTGTTTTTCTTAATATACAGTATATTTTATATATAACAAGTGTTTGAGTGTTAAGGCTGCCGATGAAAAGTGAAATATTTGGAAAGAAAATTTTAAAAGTTAGATTGTGATTGAAATAAATATTCAAGCATAACTGATGCTTACTCAGGAAACAGAAAAGTATAGAATCTTCTTAAACTTCATTTTTAAAGCTCTACTGAAGCGGGAAGCTTGTGTTGACAATTTTATCTGTGTAACTGATATAATTCTTGTTTCAGTAATCGAAGCTATGTAGTTTTTTGGAGCTTACCTGTAGTGGTTTATGTGTTGATACAATTGCTCATTTTTGTGTGTGAAAGTATAGAGTTTAAGTAGATCTTATCCCCAAACATTAATGCAATGTCAGTGCTTTATTACACCTATTTAAATATGCACTAAAACATTTCAAAGATACCTCAAACTGAGGATACAGTTGAGTGTTTAGAAAAAGATGAATGTAGTGGCCGTTAAGTTTTAATTGTCTCTTATCTCTTGCTACTACAGCAATAAAAATAAAAACTTTGTGGAGTAATATTTTATATAATGCATTATTTGGCTGGAATATTCTTAGTCAGCAAATCCATGCAAGCAGGAACATATATTTTCTCCATCCATCATTTTAATATGTAAGCCGTGTGCTTTTAGTCATCTTTGTGTTCTTATCTTCTGCATTTAATGTCATTTAGAAATCTTTCTTAATAATATTGAAAGCTACGGTACTTTTAGTGTTTCTCTCTTCTGTCTTCTCCCTCCTCAACAAATTCTGTAAGAAAGTTAGAAAATTTAAACTAATCTACTTTGTCTTATTTTACTGGGCGGCGCGGAGCTATCCTGGTGAGCCTCGATTCGCTGATACGGCCTTTAGGGAGAAACACATCAAATACTGGCAGACAGGTCCTGTGTCTGGTAACAAAGACTGAGGAGGTCAAAACTATCCCAACAGGCTTGGGCAGGTCAGTCGGAGGCAAATGTTGGAAATAAAATTTGGTGGGGAGGGGAGTAAGAGGCCTGGGTCAAGTCCTGTTCAAAAAGTCAGCTTTGTCAAAAGCTTCAGTCACATTCTTACCTACAGGCAACCTCTGCTGATCCCAACTCATTAATCGAACTGGAGAGCCGTCTTGACCCTGGCTCCTTCCCTTTGAAGTGTGGTGTCCTCTGCAGCATGAGGAAATAATTTGCTGCCTGATTCAATGAGCCATCAGTAGAGCCAGCAGACCTAATGACATGTGAGAATATTAACCTCCTACCACGAAGAGCTGTGAATCTTGAGAGGCAGTCTATAATTCACCCAGCACTCCTGAGCCTTCCCTTTCTGTCTTTTTCTCGCACTCACTTTCTCACTCACGGGGAGAGAGAGGGGAGAGACCCTCTTGTCGTAAAACTTTATTTTCTTCAGTACTGGGAGCCTTACTGAGCTGCTTGATAATGAGTTACTTGCCTTTCGCCGTTAGATAAAATTTATACTGAAAACGAGACATCCATCTTGCATATAATCATTTCTGCTTAAAATATGACACAGGCTACATAAGTGACATCAAGGGGGTGGTAATTTGAATACTTACCCGAGTAGGCTATTTCATGTTTCCTTATTTATTCTTCATCATCAAAGGAAAAAGTAAAGGAGAAAAAAAAGAAAAAGCAGACATAACGACGTGTTGTTCTGTGTAATGTGTTTTCCTTAGTCCAGTGCAACTTTCTGCATTCTTTTTCTTTTTTTTAAGGAGAAAACCAGTTGTGCCTGGTCAAATGTGGCATGTTACAAGTACATATGCTGCACACATATACATGTGCGTGTGCATACAATATTAACAAAGATATAGCTTGTTGGCCTAATCCTGCTGCTTTTCAAGTCAGGGCTGTTTATTCTCCCGTTGCCCTCCTTGGCGCTATCAGTCAAAGCCTGGCAGGTAAACTCCAGAGAGCGAGCCACTGTTACTCGTTTGGCTCAGCTAATGGGAAAGTAAAAGCACAAATGTCCTTGTGCTGCTCTATGCTGCTGTGTGCCACTCACCACAGAAATGGTGGTGACAGCCAGACTTCACACCATTACATACCTATACCTACCTCTCTGTATGGCCATTGTTGGTGAATACCGACTTCTTTTCAAGAGGAAAAAATCATATTTTGACTAACGACAATGTTTTATATGCTGCAAATAAAGGATTCTTTACCTCTTTTCATAGCACTGATTTGAAATGTGAAAGGTGCTGCATTTGAGGTTATGGTGTGGGTGATAACCAGGGGTTCAAGTCTTAGACCAGGAGGTCTTGTGCTGGGAACATGGCCTAGTCTGTGCTACATGGCCTTGTCTATGATAACTGTAGTGGCAAATTCACATTTTTGGCAGTGACATAGCTTGCAAAGCAAATGAAATTACACTGCCTGTGAGCACTTCTGCTGATAAAAGCAGATGTTTTCCCACTGGGGTAGAAGTTAGTGATGTAGTTGTGCAGCCAGAACCTTTCTGTTGGCTTGCAGTGAGAAGCCTGTTTTGTTCTGAGGAGCTGTTGGTAAAACAGCATCTTGTGTGGATCTGACAACAGAGTAAGAGTCCATGCAAAGGGAATAAAGGAGATTAGGAGGACAGAGCAGGATAGATAGCAGAAGAAAATAACAAATAAATAGCAGTTAATATGCTATGTAACAAGTACATTATCTGTGATGTGTGCATATATATGTCCCTATGTTTTTCAGTTGTCCCAAAGATATATATTTTTTTTAACAATGAGGGATGCAATGTTATGTCTGCTAACAATTTTTTCCTATCGTGCTTGAGGAGTCTATTAGTTGTTCTCACCTCTCACAGCTGGTCACAGAGGCCAGTCTTCTTGCCTCTCTCTGCTTCATCTTTTTTATTAAGTTTATTAAAACTAGTCAGATTATACTTTCTTATGGCACAGGCTGTGCTTGGTCCATTCATTATGGTTTCTTATCTTGGCAGGCAATCTGAATTGAACGGCAGCTAGTCCATTATGCACATATGAAGCCCATCACTCCTCCAGCAATGGCCAATTCATCAAACATTTATCTTTTGCCCTCTGAGCAGTGCGTCAATTTGCTTGTCAATCCTCAGCCTTGGTTGTTGTGGAAGATGGGAGAAAAATTACTTTTCTTTTCCCCTTTCACACTGCACACTGGTAGTCGAAATGGGCTTCATTCCGCTCACTCCACGGGCTTGTTACTCCCCCTTCCCTGTGCAAAAAGGGGAGGCGTCAGGTTGCTATCTGAATTGCAGAGTGACAGATTGATCCAAGATACAGTGATGCTTTCATTAGGGCAGTGCCTTCGCATTTGCTTATATTTCCATTATAATACTTTTTTTTGAAGAAGAATTATAAATAGGGTCTCAATACAGGGAGCTGAGAGGGGCTTTTAAGAATAATTACGTTATAGCATCTTAAGGATTTTTTCCTTTTTTTTTTTTTCTTTTTAAACAGGTTTATATTTTGTAAAGCTTGACTTCTTTTACCGTTTCTAATTTCTAAAACTTCCATTAATTCTTTCAAGTTCAGGAAACAGCAGTGGTTACATTTTTTTCCTAAATGAGTTTGGAAACCATTTGTTTTATTGTGATTGAACTTGTTAACACCGGAGAAAAAGGTGAATGAAGCAAGTGACATCCCAAGTTTTACCTCAGTCCTTCCAACCTTCTTGTTTTTCACAGAATAATTCCAAGAAATTTTAGCAAAGGGTGTTTAACTCCATGCTTAGGAATATTGTCAAAATTGGACTGTGGTGACTTTCTAGTGGTGTTTTTTACAGAATGGCCTTAGGTAAAATAAGAATTCATACAATAATTATTTATCTGCTTGGAAACTTTAAGCTATGTTTTGAAAACTCTATTTTGTTACATGATCGTTGTTCGATCATTAGATGACTAAGACCTTATTTGCTGATCCATTTAGTATAATTTTAGAATATTTTATGTTTTATGTGAAATCCTGCTTGCCTCAGGCTACAATATTAAGCTGATTTTCATTTTATTTAAATTTACACAGAATTGTAACTGTAACATCATGTAAAACATAAGCATGTTTAATCCTGAGGATGTAATATAGGGAAAAAGATATCAGCAAAAGGAAGCCTGAAAGGCAGGAAAAGCTGTAACTCTGCTATTGGGATTCCCTCTTAAATAGAGCTGTATTAAATGCACATAGTGAAAAGTGAGACTTTAAGAGGTTCACTAGAAGAGAAGCTGAGCCCCATCCCACTCAGCCTGGTCAGCTTCACAGTTAGAGTTAGCCCAGAAAAATAAATAATCATGTTTTGAATATACTTTTGGTGGAAGAGAATGGCTAAACATCTGAATGCTTGGCTCAAAATCAGATGCTTTTTGTGGCTAATTGAACTTGGCTTTTTTTTTTTTTTATTTAAACTTATTTCACCAGATATATTATGTACCTTTTATGGGTTGCAGTTGTAACATCTTATTTTACCTTAATGTTGTAAATTCTTCATTACAAATTATTGGACAAGTTCCTCCCTCCCAAATGTATGTACTTTGCTGAGCCTCACCTGAAGGTGTGATGCACCTTCTGGAAGTGCCCATCTGTTGTCAGCAGAGGCAAGGAGTTATGAATAACCCAGCTTCTGCCGACAGATGAGATGAATCTGCACTGCTGTTTTTCAGATAATTGCATCATTTGGGGAGCTGCTGCTTAATAGCAAAATCTCAGCATTTAGATTTAATAGTTTGTAGGGAAGGATTTGAAAATGCATGTTGCAAACTCCTCAAGTTTGGCATGCAGAAGACTTGATTATCCATTTGTCTGTTTATTTACTAACTCTTGTCTTTTTTAGTCTTGTTTTCTTTAAGATTTGGAGATTGGGTGCTTATTCTTTGACAGAGAGCGAAGGGATCAGTAGTTTGGGCTTTTTCTTAGCAATGGAATTTGCAACATAAGGCTCAGAGCGAGTCTAAAAAGAGATGTAGAGGCTGGATTTTCATGATTCCCCACCACTTAAATGTCAAAGTGATTACATAGCTCCAGCTTGTTGTCATATAAGATGTTTTCATTATAGTCTTTGTGGTTATAGGGTATCACAGGTAGTGTTTTATGCTTCCTGTATATAAGGAAAGGGAAAGAATGAGGGATGGATATTCACTTCATTGTACATGTAAGCTGCATATGAGCATCAGGATGAAAAGGCTGCAAAACTAACTGTGGATGCAATTCGTGACACAGGTGTTTCTTTTCTTTTTTTTTTTTTTTGCAAACTTGTATTTCACATATGCAGATTTAATCTTGGCAGCTCAATATGAAGGATAAGTATTTAATGATTCTGGTCTTTTAATTTTCTCTTCTGCTGACCATCTCCATAGGCTGGTCTTAAGGTTTATTTGGATAGCTGCTTCCGAATATTTTCAGTATAAATTTTGCATGTATGTTTTCAATATACTAGCAACAGAAAGTTGGAAGGAGATTGACTGGAAGTGATGCAGACTGCTCTCTCTAAATGGCTTGCAAAATATTAACATTCCTCCTGATACAGGGTAGAGCAGGGTGTTTCATGTTTTAGCAGACATTGACAAACTTTATTGAACAAAATTATGTGATTTCTTTTTTTGTGTCTGTTTTTTAATATGACTTGTATAGCCCAGCTTTTCAAAAAGTTCTCCTGATGGAGAGCTGGTTCACACAAAGGAAAAAATGGCTCTTTCAGCAGGGTTTATATTTGTTTCCTGAAGCTAGAAAGCATTCTAGTATTCATTTGGAATCATGCTGAGGTGCTGTAATGCTGGAGTTCGGGGGAATTCTTGACATCCATGGTCTAAAAGTTGCATCAAAGCTACCCGTGGCTTAGTCCTGTCTGCCTTCTCCTTGGACGGATTCTCGGGCAGAGAAAGGGCTGTGCACACCAGGAGTGGCAGCAGAAAAGCAAAACTGCTTCACTCTGTTGGTGTAGAGGTCATTTTATGAGGCTTTACTTGTAGCTTCTCAGCTACCGCTATCTTTGCATATAGGAAAAACCCAAGCATCAGTTCCTCTTATTTGTGTGGTTGGATCAGTGAGGGGTCTCATGTTCGGACGCTTCCTTCCCACCTGCCCTGCTTGTGAGCTGTATTTCCAATTAAATAGAATTTAGCATTTAACAGGAGTCATAGCAAGTAAAATTGAAATGACATTTCACATTCCTAGGAAATCATGCAGAACCTAAAGTTATGCGTATGTCTGTTATGTTTTAACATGCGTGTAACATTTATCTGTTGCTTTTTGTTTTGTTGAGGTTAAGTCATAGGACTGGAAGTCAGGTGCTCTGTGCTTTATTTCTTCTCTCCTAGAAAATTGCTGAGGGTCACCTTTTGCTAGTCACTTAACCTCTGCCTTCTTTACTAGAAAATGGAGTTTTAAGCCCAGCAGGTTTTTGAACTGTAATTCATTAATGTTTAAAAAAAAAAACCAAACTTTGTGCTCCTTGGCTGGCAGGTGTTGGAAATTACAATTATATTCTTTAAATACTGAAATTATCTGGTAGTAGGGTTCTCATGTTAATTCTGCACTGCTTTAATTTGTTAAGGCATAAAAGGCACGGAAAGAGGTATTTTAAAAAGCTTTCCTTTGCAACAGCTCTGTCTTTAACTTCTGGTAATGGCTATCTCTTGTCAACAGAGTACAAATCAATTTAAAGGCAAAAGCCAAACTCTCTCATTTACATACTGTTAACTGCTCTCTCTCTTCCTGTTAAACAAGAGGAAAAAGTCATTAGAAATGAGTCAGCTGTCTTATTAATGGAGGGGTGGGGTAAAATGTGAGGAACATTTTCTCTTTGGAATACACTTCTGAGCAGATTGCTCTTGTGGGCAAGGACAGCGGCATAGTAGCAAGGTCTGAGCGATTAGTGGAGAGATCTCTGCTGCTTTGCCTTTCTAAAATCTAATGTTTTCATTGTCAAAAATTACCGAAATGAAGCGCTGCTCTGTAGTTTCCTTGTAATCGAATCCCCGTCGTGCCAGAGGGACTGTAAGGAATAGTGTAGTTGACAATTGCCATGCACGCACGTACGGAAAGAAATCTCAGCAATGACATTCCTTTATGATTAAAACTTTGCTGCAAATCATGAATGAATTATGGAAAAGAAAGCTGGAAGAAATCACGCTGATTAGCTAGAGGACTTGGATAAAATGACATTTCTGAGACCTTTGTATTCTGGAGGATTATCTACTGTCTGGTTACAGAGCATCTTAAGTCGTTTTGCAGAGGGAGTCACTTTCCTGTTTAGCGCAGTGTTT